>BPLS01027376.1:98150-147641 GCA_019656275.1 Rhododendron kiyosumense
CTCATGATGCCTTCACATTGGGCTGAAACTTTGAAGGCCAAAGAATCAAACGAGGTGGTCTTCGGTCCTTCTTAGCCTGCCAATAGGGAAGGCTTAAGTCTTTGTATCTTAGTTTGATCATAAAAAGATCAATTTCTGTTAGAGATTTAAACCTATTGAGGTCTGTTTCCCCTTGTAATATCCCCTAAATGGGTGTTCACTGTTCTGGATGTTTCTTTTCCCATGAATATAATGAATGGAGCAATTTTCCTTTCCAGTTTTATCATTATATATCCATTGTTTTGTGGTTTGATTAGTAAACCAATAATTTACTGATAATTAATCTTTTCTTAATGGTTCGAAGGCCATTTGGACTCTGAAAACCAATTAATGCCTGAGAACTGGATAACTTCACAAAAGAGGAAAAAACAAACCAAGAATTGGTTTCTTAAGACACTTCAAAATCCTTTTCTTAAAAACCTAGTCCTAAATATTTTGGCCAACATAGTGACTTGAATATTTAGGCATGCCCAACTGTACTACTTAGCCGTCCATTACTCATACTTACGATGCTTACCTCTAGCTGTCACTTGTCTTGTCAACTTAAAAAATAGGGTTTGATAAAACTTAATATCCCTAGGCCTCTTTAATTTTTTGGCCCATAAATATCAATACCCGCTATTACTTACTTTTACTTATTCTCTTTTTGAATCTTCAGCATTGCTCCTATAGCCGATGAACAACCAATTCTTGAAATGGCACGACCAACTAAGGATTCTGGAGACCGTACTCTAGTGCATGTTATGCAAGCCATGGCTATTATAAGCCAACTCCTATATAAAGTTAAAGAATGAACAAAGATATGAGGTTCACCCATTTTCCTATTTTCAAGGGAGACCCTTATCTGTCGACTTGTCTCCTTCTAATATCGTTGAGTTCTTCAAAGATCAAGGAAACCCAAAGAACCAATCTAAAGGCATTGGTCCTTCACCAAAAAATCCAAGGGCTATTCCAAAGAGAGTTTCAGATTAAATTTTTAGTTGCCTCTGTAGGGTTTCTTTTTTTTTTTGCATGATGATCAATAGTGATCATCCTTTGTTCAAGTCTCTTGGAATCTGTTTTCTTTTGTTGCTACACCTATTTAGGTGTTTTTGTGTCTTTTTGGTATATGAGTATAATTAATGGATATTTCCCTTAACGGTGTTCTCCCTGCCATTATGCTTATAGTTATGCACGATTTATTATAATTGCTTTATCAAATCAGAATATATTACAGATAAAAAACTCTTTATGAGTGGTTTGAAGCCCATCCATGCACTTCAAAATCTGTTTAAGTATCTCTAATGATAAACAAAATATAATAAAATAACATAATAAAACATTTATTATTCTCTAATATTGCTTCGAAACGCTTTACGTCTATCGATATTCCTGGCCTTAATTACTTTGACCAATGTACTATCCTAATTACTGAAGGCAACTCAACCACTTAGATGTAAACCTCCCTATTTATGACGTAATGAGTCTCAACCACCACTTGTCTTTTCATCTTCAAAGCATGTATACTTATCCATTAATAGACTACACATGTTGATTAAATCTGGCTTTTTAAATCTGGCTTTTTAAATCGTGGCCTATAAATACCCAGTGAAAGCCATCGGTCGCCATTATGTCTCTTCAACTTTCTTTCCTTTTTTCTCACTTTCTCTCAAAATCTAGAAATGGCCAACAACCAACAAAACCCTTTCTCTGCTGACTTGATGAATGAGTTTGCCAATCACATAGTGAAACTCATTACTGAGCTCAAACAAGACAACAAGGCTGAGCTTCAGGCCCTTCGAAGTGAGATCCAACAGCTTCGTGCTCAACTGGTGGATGTGGAGATTGCTTCCTGTCTCAATTTGGCCAGGACCTGGGATGAGCCCATGGCCGCTCTCTTGGCTCATGAAGCCAAAAGTCTCCCAGAGGATGGGTCTCAGTAGAGGCTCATCCTTGGGACTGTGAGGATCAATATACGATCTGCATTTTGGTTTCTAGACCAAGGTCTTGCCCCTTTTGTTAATTTTTTTTTTTTGTGAAGATCATAATAAATCTTCATTCTCTTTGTTGTTCAGACCTACTTGGGTTTGTTTTTGTTCAAACTGATTTGGATTGTTTCTCTTTTCTTTTGTTACACCCATTAGGGTGCTTTGATGTAAATATTTCCTATGAATGAAATCTTCCTTTTGTATGTCTTTCTTATATATCATTTGACGACTAGGGAGATCATTCAAAAACCCCATATGAACGAATGCATTTTATAGTACTGGATTGTGAACTTTGTGATTCCAAAATTTGGTTAAAAATGCACTTATCTATTGACCTGTTAAAAATGTCTACTAGAAGATGCTTTTTGTAATGACCCGGATCGTCAAGCACCACACACCAAAACATAATTAAATTGATTGTTACACACCACCAGCCAACTCAATAAACAACAAATAACTAACGAAACACGAACACCCGCTTTCTTAAGAAACTACATAATCTCTCGGTACACCTTTCACATACCCTTCTCTCTTTGTAACATTCTCCACCCTCTCCTCTCCTCCACCAATAGGAGCGTTTCTTCCCCTTTCCAAACCTCCCGTATATTTATTAATCTTGTGTATTCATCACACAAATTCTCTCCTCCCATGCACACATGCACGTGTAGTACTTTTAGGTTGTAAACTTCTCCCTTCATGCACGTGTACTAGGCTACCAGCCAAGCCTTATAAGGAGTATATCTAATACTCCCTAAACCAAGTTAACAAAAGACATATGTAACTTCTAAAATCCACGGCAGGTTTTGTTTGATAATCCCAATCACGTGAAATCCACTTGCACACACACCCCTCTTTGTTTTCGCCCCAAAAATGGGTCCTATTTTTCAGCTTAATTTCACGTTCACACATACACATCCAACGGTTCACATGCACAGCCTCACGAATTCAAATTTATAAATGAAAAGATTATTTTAATACACGAGTCAACCACCACCATGACCCGGCCCAATAGAAAAATGAAGTACAGGTCTCACACTGTTACCTTTCCAAAACACTTTGATGGTCTTTTAACAAAGTTCCAATACTGAAAAACCTAAGAGTTTCGAAACAATATTTGGAAGGGACATTTTTACCTTTTAGTAAAACTTTCGGACATAAGTTTTCAAATGCCTACCATTTATTTTCCTTCATTGAATACATCCATTCAACTCTATCAAATGATATGCTCCACCTCTTAGAACTCTATGGATTCAAAATGGTCTTTCCCAGTTTGGGACCCATTTTCCAAGTCCTTGCTTCTTCTCTTTGATTGGAAGGATGACTTTCCACACCAAATCTTTTTCATCAAAGCATCGAAATGCCACTCTTTTCTTGTAGCTTTTGGCTACTCTGGCTTTTCGTAATAAGATTTGATTTAAAGCTTTCACTCTTTTCTCATCTACTTCTTCCAATTCCATGTTCATGGCTTGGTGGTATCCTCCATGTTAAGATAATTTTGAGCAATCACTCTTTGAGATCTTACTATTATTTCCACAGGCAACATGATGTCATGCCCATATGTTAAGGCAAATGGTGTGCATGGTTCCAGTACTTGTTCTATCTGTAGTTTGATAGGCCCATAGCACATTTAAGAGCATATCAAGCCATTCCTTTGGATTGTTATCCACCATTCTTTGAATTCCTCTCTTAATAATTTTGTTGGTGGATTCAGCTTGATCATTTGACTGAGTGTAATAAGGGGTAGAGATTGTCAAAGTTATTCCATAATTAACTGCAAAAGTTTTCACTAATCTCCGTTCAAAGATAGACCCATTGTCCACAGTTATTGTTGTAGTGACCCGTAAATTCGTATAATTGATTTAAATGTTTTACAAGAAATAAAAGGAAGAAATTGGTTTAGAATATTGAGATTAGGGGTAATATATTAAAGTGTTGTGCTTGAGGGGTGAGTGTGTGATGTGTGCCTAGTATATATATAACATATGTGTGTGCATAAGGAATAACTTTCCCTTTCCTTCTCTCTCTCTCTCTCTCTCTCGGCCCTATCTCTCACACTCTCACTCTCACTCATTTTACCACCAAACCACTTCGAACCCACAACACCCAACCTCAAATCCTTCATTCCTTCGTGTGGTGGAGCTCGTTTCTCATCGGATTGAGCTCGGTGGAGGCGTATCTCATCCGGTTTCAAGATATAGAGCTAGAGCTTGGAGGACCCTTGATTTTGCTCTTCAATCTTTGAGGTAGGGAGTTCTACCTTTCAATATATGTTCATGACTTGTTTCCTATAGCTTGAATCTCGCCATTTATTGTTGTTGTTGCTATTGTTATTGTTGAGGTTGAGGTTGTGAGAAACCCATGAAAATTTGTAGAAAATCTGCTCGAACAGCCCTGGTATTGATACCATTTTCCATGGGTATCGATACCCTTGCATTAACAAACCTAGAGAACACACTAGTATCGATGCCTTTGCGGCTGGAATGATCGTAACTCATAGGTATTGATACCTCTTATCATGGGTATCGATACCCTTATGCTTAGGGGCAGTTTTGTTGTTCTTGATCTATACTTCACCGTTTTGGTTCCCAATCACCTCAAACCTACTCGAAACACCTCACAAATGACCCTTAGCTTGATCACTTAAAGTTAATGAATCCGTTGAACATTTTCATATCTTTAATGCTCGTTTGGACATGATTTCACAAAAAAACACCTTATGCATCAAAGTTGGATTTGAATGATATGAACATGACGGTAAAGGGATTTTGGAACATTATGGACATAACGAGAACATTCAGGACTCATCAACGGGTGAGAGTCTGGAAGAGGACTTTGGGGTTCTTTAACAAATCCAGTAGGAGTTATAAGCTCATATTGGATACCTCAAGACCTCCCATTGGGTAAGGTGCCTAGCAGAGGACTTTGGGGGTTCTTTAACAAGCTCGACAGGAGCTTCGGCTCAGACACATGATGCGAAGTTGATTTCATGAAAATGATGGAAGGATTTGATAAAATTAGGCTTTATTGAGATTGAAATCTCTTGGGAACTTTAAAGTGCCTTCGTTTGATATCATTCTCATATGTTGGTGTTGTTGTATCTTGTCTTCATCGCTTGATCATCTATACATTTCATTTACTTATATTGTTAGATTAGAGTTTCCTACTGGGCTAGTGTAGCTCAACCCTTCTGTCACTTTCAGGTACGGACCAAAGATAGCGGCATGAAGTGTTGTGCATTCATGACTTCACCTACTTTTGAAAGCTAACACTGAGGAATTTCCTGACATCTTTTATACTCCCTCCGTCCCTTTTTAATAGTCCTACTTCGTAATTTCAACTTATTAAAAAGACATCATCATTACACCTTTCACATCAACTTTTACCTCCACTTTCTATCCTTACCCTCTATTAAAACATCATCATTACATTTTTACTCACTAACTTTTCAAAATAGAATCTACTTTTAAGGGCAAAAAGGAAAATTCACCAATTTTTACCCACTAACTTTACAAAATGGACACTTATTAAGGGACAGCCCAAAATGGAATACAGGACTCTAAAAAAGGGACGGAGGGAGTAGATTTTATTTTGAAAGATGTAATGTAATCCAATTCATTTCTTTTTGCCTAAGGATGTTTGTAATACTCTTAACTCTCTTAAACTTTTGTACTTACGATATTTGGGCCGGTGTGCCAATCATGTAATATTTTGAGGATATCCGAACTTTTATGAATGACTTGGAAATTTACGAACCTTTTGGGGATTATCGTATGTATCAATGTGAGGCTTTCATTATGGAAATCCTTTATATTTATGATGAAAATTGAGAGTGTGACAACTTGGTATCAGAGCATAGGTTTAGAACACCAAGAGACCGTGGGGAGACGTTTCGTCTCTTGGGTTCAAAACGTTGCATCTTTTAACATGACTTGTGCATGATTGTGTAACTAACAGTCATGTGACTACTTGGCATTGCATTTTCATTATTGTAGAGTAGTGTAGAGTTATTAACCTGTGTTGGGAAGTTGGGGACTTAGACCTCATAGTAATAATGTTGTGGTTAATAGTTTTCCTTTATTATATCATGTAGTAAGATGCCTCTGAAAATGCGTGCAAGACAAGGTGGGGTTGGAAATCAGGGCGGTCATGGTCATGGCTGTGGGGTGCCATTGAAAGATGAGGTTAGTCAACATGGGGAGAATCCGAGTGGGGAATCGGGTTCAGGGGCCGGTCGAGGTGCAAGAGATCCTCATGCTCAGAATCTGTTTGCTAGGGATTTCGTTACGGCTCTCGCAGCGGCAATCTCTTGAATACCACTCCCAGGGCCAATGTCGAGGATCGAGCCATGGTAGGAATGCGAGAGTTTAGCCGTAAGACTCCACTGGTGTTCGATGGGGCTAGTAGCGACCCTCTGGTAGCCGACCACTAGCTAGCTCAAATTTGCAAACTCTTTAGAGCTCTCAATATCATTGAAGATGACATCAGAGTAGGTATTGTGGCCGTTCAGCTAGTTGGGGAGGCCGACGAGTGATGGGAATCCGTTATGGAAAGAAGGAAGGATGCGAGGAGGGCGACAAGGACCGCAGCTCAAGTAGATGAGCCAGACGTGGAGAATTTGATGTGGGCAGAGTTTGAGGCACTCTTTGAGGAGCAGTACTTTTCGGAAACTTCCCGTGAATATATGAGAGATCAATTTGAGAAGTTGGAGCAAGATAATATGACTGTCTCAGAGTACGTGCAGAAGTTCCAATCCTTGTCTCGTTTCGCTCCATAGTTCGTGGCGACGGAGGAGAGAAAGTGTCAGCAGTTTGAGAAGGGGCTACATAGCACTGTAAGGAGAATGGTGATGGTCCAACTCAAGATGAAGTTTTCGGAGGTGGTGGAATGTGTAAAGAGCATCAAAATACCAAAGGAGGCATAACAAAATTTGAGGGTTTGGGAGCCGAGGCAATCGGTGGGAAGTTTGAGTTCTTCCTCGGGTTGTTTCAGGAGTCAATGATGGAAGAGGCAGAGGGAACCATCTCAACAACCATCGAATCAATCCAACTTTATGGTGCCTACTTCTTCAGGGACTCTGGGTGCTTTGTCTAGACCTTCGACTGTGTGCTACAAGTGTAATCAACCCGGGCACATCTGTACCTAGTGTCCTCAGCTCTGAAAGGCGTGCTACAATTGTGGTAAAACAAATCACCTTGCTTTTAGTTGCCCTCAAGGGGCAGGAGCACGTAGTGAGTCGGGTTTGGTACAACAGCCGGGGGAGGGCGTAGTGTTGGCCAACAGTCCTTCAGAGGTGCTCAGAGGCAACAGCAGCCTCATTTTTACCAGACTTCGTCGGTTCAGAGTTCTGGGGTTGACCAGGGAACAAGTTCATCCGCACCTTCTCAAGGTTTCAGTTAGGGGGAGGCTTTGTGCAGGGTCAGGGTACCCAGGGGTGTGTTTTCAACATCAACTCTAATGCTTCACCTTTTGTCTCTCAGGCTCTATAGGCATCTGTTGTAAGGGGTACTTTCCTTCTATTCAAATATTTCGCTAGAGTACTCTTTGATTCTGGAGCATCTCATTCTTTCATTGCTGTATCATATGAGTATGCATTGGAGTTAGACACCGAGAGTCTTGATTCGCCATTGTTCATTGAGACACCACTAGGGGGAAAGTCATCTCTGAGTCATATCTGTAAAGATTGGGATCTCGTTATCCGTGACCATCGCTTCATCTTTGAACTCATTTTGGGGATGGATTGGTTGTCTAGGTTTCATGCTACGATCGATTGTTTCAAGCGTTGTGTTCATATATGTCCGCCTAAGGGTGTTTGTTTCAAATTCCATGGGGAACGTCAAGAACCGTTAGAACTGTATTTGTGTGGGTCTTGGGAAAGAGAGTCGATTTATGCTATGTTGGCGAGCTTGATGTTAGATGAGGACTTCTCAACATGTAAGGAGTTACCTTTAGTAGTTCACGAATTTCCCAACGTATTTCCAGAAGGGTTACCCAATTTGCCTCGCGAGAGAGAAACCGAGTTCACGATAGACTTGCTTCGAGGCACCGCCCCTATTTCAATTCCCCCTTATCATTTTGTGCCCGCCGGATTAAAAGAGCTGGAAATTTAGTTGCAAGAGTTAAAAATTTTGGGGTTCATTCGTCCTAGCACATTACCGTGGGGAGTACCGGCTTTGTTTTCTCAAAAAAGGGATGGTTCGCTTTGTTTAAGTATCGATTACTGCAAGCTCAACCGTGTGCCCGTTAAGAATAAGTACCCCATGCCTAGAATTGATGACTTGTTTGATCAACTCCGAGGTGCGACTTGCTTTTCCAAAATCGATTTGAGGTCCGGTTATCACCAATTGAGGGTTCATAGAAAGGACATTCACAAAGCCGCTTTTCGTACTCGCTATGGTCATTATGAATTTGTTGTGATGCCATTCGGTTTGACGAATGCCCTAGCTACTTTTATGGATCTAATGAACCGTATCTTTCGTGCTTACATTGATCATTTTGTGTTTGTATTCACTGACGACATTCTTATTTATTCATCCACAGAGGAGGAACACCAAACTCATCTTGCCATCATCCTTGAACTCTTGAGAGAGCATCGTTTGTATGCCAAGCTTAGTAAGTGCGAGTTTTGGTTACCTGAGGTTAAATTTTTGGGTCACGTGGTTTCGGAGGGAGGTGTGTCCGTTGATCTGGGCAAGATAGAGTCCATTATGAATTGGCAACGACTGAAGAATGTATTTGAGATCTGAAGCTTTTTAGGGTTGGCCGGTTACTACCGTCGTTTTGTCCTTGATTTCTCCCGTTTAGCAGCACTGATGACTAGGCTAACACATAAGGGTATGTGCTTTGTTTGGAATGACTCGTGTGAGGCATCCTTCGAAGAATTGAAGAGGCGGTTGACTACCACATCGGTTTTGATCATGCCGAAACGTGGGGTTGGTTACTCCATTTATTGCAATGCGTCTAAGGAGGGACAGGGTGCATGTTGATGCAATTCGGGTGAGTGGTGGCATATGGGTCGGGGCAATTAAAAACTCATGAGCAAAACTATCCTACCCATGACTTAGAACTCGCGGTCGTCATTTTTGCTTTGAAGAGTTGGCATCACTATCTTTACGATGAGAAATTTGGAATCTTTTCTGATCATAAGAGCCTAAAGTACCTCTTCTCCCAAAAAGAGCTTAACTTACGTCAATATCATTGGATGGAATGCTTAGAAGATTACGACTTCGAATTGCAATATCATCCGAGTAAGGCGAACATTGTGGCGGACGCGTTGAGTAGAAAATCGACACACTTAGCAAGCCTAGCCATACATGAGTGGAAGATGGTGAACGATTTAAGCCGTTATGCTTTGTACTTCAAGGAAATCCAAGAAGGGGTTACATTTTGCAATCTCATTGTCCAATCGGCCTTATCGGCACGAGTAGTGGAGGCTCAACAAAACGATGAAAAAGTGGAAGAACTTCATACCAAATTCCTTAGCGAGAATTCTTAAGATGGATGGATGATTCACGCCGACCAAAGTTTACGTTATCAAGGGAAGTTGTTTGTACCCATTTCGTGTAGGGAGGAAATGCTACGAGAGTTTCACAATTCACCGTTAGCCGTCCATCCGGGAGGAACAAAAATGTATCACGACTTGCATAGACAATTTTGGTGGCCTGGAATGAAGAGAGATGCTATGATCTTTGTGTCCGAGTGTCTTACGTGTCAACAAGTAAAAACCGAACATCATTGACCCGCGAGAGAACTACAACGGTTACCGGTGGCCGAGTGGAAATGGGAAAATGTGATGATGGATTTTGTTACAGGTTTGCCGAGATCGCTGAGGGGGCATGATGCCATTTGGGTTATTATGGACCATTTGACCAAAACCACTCATTTTCTACCTGTAGACACCCCAATCCGGACCTCAGATAATCTTTGAACTCCCTGATGATGAAATAAAGGAAACAATACCTTTGAAAGCTTGAATAAAGGACTTCCTTAACCTAAAAGCCCAGATAAACCCAAAAAGCCCTAGACTGGACCTAGAATACCACACGGAACACTTCTACAACGCACGGCGTAATAAAACCTATTACGCCGCATGAGGTCATGAGGTTAACCATACGGTATTTTAAGGAAAAGTTTCGACTGGCTCAGTAAGCTGTCGGCTACGCCTGATTGAGCCACAGCTACAAAATAGCTTGGCTGAAAAAGCATTTCTAGCCCACCCAAAAAGCACCTCCCTCATTTGAATTCAAAATCTTTGGCTCTTGCCTATAAATACACCCATCCACTCAAGAGATAAGGGCTCCTAATTCCCAATCTCTCTCTCTCTCACTTTGCCCATACACCCATTCCCCACTTCCAAGTCTTGAGAATGTTGTCCTAAAAAGACATTCTCTAGGCAAAATGCTCCATTTTTCACCCCACCATCAAAGTTAATCTTTTACTCACTTTGAGACCTTACCTAATAAAACACCCAACAACCATTCTCACCCATACTCATCCTCTCTCACCCGATCTTGTCCACATTCATCCACTATCATCCGTCCTCATTCAAGCTCGAGATCAAAGGTAAAAACCAAGCTTCCTTAGGCTAGGCCTTGTCCTGGCCCTGAGGGGATTTTTTCTATAGTCAGGCTTAACCCCCTTTGGGTTAAGGACTGACTTAAAGACTATTTTCAAAAACTAAAACAGCCACTGTACTGGGTAAGCCACGCTGCGCGGCGTTTTGCTGCATCGCACAGCGTAGTATACTCAGACGTGCGGTCTTTTATTAGTTATGATTTATTTGTTTAAACTATCTGGATCATGGCTATTCTCCATCAGATTCATTCGAGTTGCTGAGATATTGTCACTAGTACTTTCAGAACAAGACCATATTTACAAGCTATGTTTCATTTTTAAAATAGGGTTTTCTTGATCACTTCGAGTGATCAAGTACACCGAAAGTTGTTTTATCTCCATGGCTTGAAGAAATGGTTTTGTTCCCAAGAAAGGTTAGTAGTTGTGAGTCTTTTGATATTTTTAAGGAACATCGCACGGGATGTATAACACATCAGGCGTTGTTTTGGGTACTAATGACAGTCTGATAGCAAAGCAGGTAAACCGCACGGTATACCATAAAGCCGTGAGTGGCATTATGGTAAACCATGCAATAATGGTTCTGATCTAGACAGTTTTACTGATTAGTCATTTCATTTCACAACATCATACTCATGTCATCTCTGCATAGACAACACCACGTGCACGTTAACATGATATATCTTTCCATGTCCCTTCTCCCCTTACTTGTTTATTAAAGAGTTCCATTTTCCAAAAGATGTATGAAATCTTCGCCTTTTTAAAAGATGGTTAGTAGAGACCGGTTTTGTTGGGTGAGCGGGGTGCTTTTTCACAAACCTTCCCCGTTCGTAACATGGCTCGCGAACCCAAAATCTCAATGTTTTTACCAGACCAAAGGCCTTTCTTTTCGAAGCAAACTCTCGGTTTCTCGTGTAGGGGGACGAAAACAATTGATGCTTCGGATCAACTTGGATTGCAACGGCTTATTCGTGCCTCTTCACCGGAACCCTAATTCGTCGTTGGAACCCTAATTTGCAAGACAAATAAGGGGTGAGCGCACCTCTGCCTCTTACGGCAAAGGCCCTCCGATGCCAAAGTTAGTATCACGTACTTCAATAAACCCTAATTATCAGTAGGAGAACAATATCAATGCCGAATATTGTGTACCTTTTACCTCCAGGTTTACATCGTATTTATAGATTCACGGATGCTTGGTACCCAAGTATCGTTGTTACCGTAGGATTCCTAACTCGTATAGGAAACCAAGATCTCTTGGACTCTCGTTCCATTTTCGGTCTCTTTGCATAGTCTTTTTAGGACTTTTTCCCATAGTTATCCGAAGATCCCATTTACATTGGGTGTCTTGCATTGATCCTATATACTCGGGATCTCATATCTTTACAGAATATCACCGTTCTGGACCCTTCTAGAGCATTCTTACCGCCTCACAATTTAGGGCGACTTCTTTCTCTGTTCGGCTATCTCATTGTCGAACAGTCTATATGGTCCAATGATCTCACATGCAACTGGTCCTCATCGTTATATCTGGACAAGTGACTTCACATGTCTTTGTCCTTATCAGCCAAACAGACTGCTTGGATCAATGACTTCTCATGTCACTCACTGATCCTCATCGCCGTTCACCACACTGCCTGACGGTAAGCACTGTCATATCAACCACATGCTCCAAATATCACGTGTTCGGCAACTATATGTATCTGTTCGGGAATACCTCCCTACAATTGCTCCCCAGCTTTACCTATTTGCCACTTGTTCGGGGGTAATGGGTGAAGTTTTTAGAAACAAACGTTTAGACCAAACTCATATGATCTCGGGCAGTCGGAGTTTCAATACTCATTGATGCTTTTGGCGCCCTTGTCATTATACCTTTTCGGGGTAATGGCTCCACGTGGCATGTTTCGTATGCCTTTCATTAATTTCAAACTGACGTTCTATTGAACGGCGTCAGAACGGCATTTGCTTTCCGTTACTTTAACTCGTAACAGCGTGGGAAGAGACGTTTCATCTTCGTTCCTCGCCCTTAAACCCCTGAAAGGGTTTCTTTTGGGTTTTCACCCAGAAACTCGAATCTCAGTTTCTCTGAAAACTTTTCCCACCTTTTTCGCCATAACTGCCGCTTTGAAGCTTTCGATCGCACTTCCCACTATTGCCGTTGCAACCATCGTAAGACTCTTATTCCCTTCTTGTATCTCACTCTGGGATTTCTCTACTTGATTCATCCATTCCTTAGGGCTTTATTCATACCCATTTCCAAATTTTATTTCTTAAATCGGGCATATCCATGGCGGACGATGGTGAAAATCGTTTGAAACCCAGCAAGTTTAGGAGACTGTGTGAAACCCCGCTGCCATGGCGGCATTTAGGACGGAATACAATATTCTAGACAACGTTGGTCTCGAACTCGCCCCCCGGGTGCAGATTGAGATGGAGGTTCTTGGGATAGAATGTGTATCCTAATAGTGGCCATTGTTGAGGGAGGAGTTCGATTTCCCCTTCATCCACTACTCCATCAAGTTTTGAACTGGTATCGACTCTCACCAATGCAAGTTTCTACCAAATTCTTTAGGTTAGTGATGGGAGTAGTGGCCCTGAATAGGATTTTGGGGACCCAACTAGGAATCTGGGACATCCAATGGTGGTATAGTATAGTATTAAACCCCGAATACAACACGTATTATTTCAAGGTTTGAAAAGCAGACAAGCGTCTCATGCTCAACTTGCCAGACTCTGCCCGTGACCACGAGATTGATTTCCTCTACGTAACGGGAGCGTTCGAGCCAATAGGGGAGGACAGCCAAGTGGTGGGTTTGCATTGCCCCCGTATATGGGGTTACCCACGTACGCTCCTGATTTTGCTTTGTAATTTCTCGTTTACTGTTTTCCCAAAGCTTTTATGTCTCTAATTTCCACTTTGGATTTCGATCTTGCAGCTGACAACGTTAACAAGCGCCCCAGACGTGAACCGAGTTACGTCCGAACAGAGGACATCAACAGGGTCCTAAAGTATACAAGAGAGCCTGGTACCCGTACTGCTGGCTGTGGTCGTGACACACACGTCTTGCTGGGCTACGACCTTATCTACAAAGGGTTCATTGACAGGAGGTTAGCCCACCCAAGCACCAGCCTCAACCACGAAGTTCAAGTTTACAGGCTGGAGTCACCCTTGCCGGACAGCCAGGTAAAGTTATTATTCATGAAGGCGTTCCTCAAACACGCGTAGTGCTCAAAAGATCTGAGCAGAGGCAAGTTGTCACCGAACAACAACCCGTTCCTCTTTGCGTTACCAGCCAGTCTTCTTCCTCCGGTTATTCTCGATCTCCCCAAAGCCCAGGTACGATGACTCGCTAGCCCATCAACCTTAGCACCCTTCTCACTGTCACTACGCGGGGACGTGGTGCCGCCAATAGGGTGGCATCGACTGGTGCTGCCCGCCTCCCCCCCCCATGATCTCGTCGCAATAGGGGGGATCAACACGATCATCCTCTTATCCTCGGGAACGCGATAGTTCCCTCGAGGCTGCTGATGCTCATAAGGAGAAATGTCTCCGGAGCGACGAAGCCGGAGATACCGAAGCTCCAGTTGCTTCAGTACCATTGGAAACTCCTCCGCTGAACATCCAAATCACACTTGATGTCTGGGCCCCTCAACTCATGAAGGGGGATCGTCTTGTGAATGTCGGAGACAGTGCTAGTTCCTTCGAAACTGCACTAGCTCTAGCACAGGGCTTATCGCTTCCTATTGACATGCAGAAAGAATCCTCATCATTTGCAAATAGACCGGTGTCCACTAGTCTCGTCAGTGGAATCAAGGTAACCATAAATTCTTCTCTTAGCCCTACTTTGATTATAGTAGCTAAGAAAAAAAATTTAAACTTATGTTTGGTTTTTGTACAGTTTATCCAGAAGATGATGACACTGGGTCAAAAGTTTCAAGAAGCTAATGTTGAAAGAATTAGGCTCTTGAACGACAATACGAGGCTGCTCCGAACAGTTTCTCAATTGGAAAGAAAGTGCGATAGAGCTAAGTTGGAGTGTGATGAAGCGAAGGGTAAGCTTCATACTACTGAAGACAGTCTCAACCAAGCACTTGTTGAGATAGACCAAACGAAGAAGGCTGCCTTCGAAGATGGTATTCAAAAGGCTTTGACACTGCCACTGCTGATTATGTTGGCCAAATGCCAGCAATTCAAGACCAGATTTGGGCTGCCAGTTGGGAGGCCTATTTGACAAAGACTGGCCTCGCTGAAGATTCAGTCTTCTGGGTGGAGAACGACTTGCCAAGCCATCAAGCTGCTGTTTCTCAAGAGCAAGATGGGCTTCCAGTTGACGATGTTGATCAGCAAATAGATGATTTTGCTGATGCTAATGAGGAAATTCAGATGCAATCTCATGATGCTGTGATTAAGCAGACATCAGTCCAGGAGGCTATCAACGAAACCATCGTCGTGGAGGGAAGTGTTGCTGCTACAGAGGTTGCAAATGACGTTCCCTCGGAGATCCAAAACCTGGACTGAGCTGGCTGGTAAGTGAGATTAACTCCTGCGAACAATTTGCAGGTCTTGTGTGACCGTAGATTTTGCAGTCCTGCGAGGCATTAGTACAACTCTTTATTTTTTTCTTTTGATGACACAGGTATTTGGCTCTATAACATTTGATCTGTTCGGTCATGAACCCTTTTGTGGTTGTTTTAAGTTTTTACTAACTTTTGAACAATTTTATGGGTATCTCATACCCCTTTTTATGATACAGATGCATGTATTCAAATGCACATCTAATTCTTTATTTCGTAATTTAGTATCTCGTACTTTGTTTTAAGCTTTTTGTGCTTAAATATGTTAGCAAATCTAAGTATCCAGCAAGCAAATGTTTCATATTGCTGCCTAAGGTTCTCGACACCTAAAAAACAGATCTAAGTCTCTCGTACTTAGTTTAGACATATCTCACTATGTTTGTTGCTCAAGTATTTCGTACTCGATTTTTGCATGTTTTCGTATGCAAACCCAATTTTGTTTATATTCGGATTCTATTAAGTATGTTCGTACTTAAGTATCTTTAAGTATCTCATACTACAATTTTTGATCTAAGTCCCTTGTACTTTGATCAAAAAACAGATTTAAGCCTCTCGTACTTTTAGTATCTCATACTTTAAACCTTTACCATAATTATTTGCTTAACTGATTGTATCCGAACAGACTGCATGCTTTTGTATGCACCCCAAGTTTCTTCATACCAGGGGTAGAGTCGTTCATATTTAAGTTTCTCATACTTATTTTTAACGTTTATTTGCAATTATCAAGCTATCTGTTTACTAAGGCCAAATGTATTCGTATATGGCATTTGTACCAATCCCATGCTCCCCAATATGAAAAAAGGAAAATACCAAATTCCATTTTTCATATTTCCAAGACGAATATTTCAAAAAAACTTGACAAACTGGAATGAAATAACTTTATTCATAAACTTGAACTCAATGGGGCGTTATTCGTACCCCTTGCAACTAAAACAAAATAGAATAAAAAATAAGGAAATGTTATTCGTAATTCCCACACAATCACATAGTGCAATCTAAAATAAAGCTCAATTCTTCTAAACAAAGAATTTTCTCAGATTATGGACATTCCATGCCCTCGGAATTGGATTGCCGTCCAGATCAGCCAATCTGTAGGCCCCTATGCCCACAATCTCAGTTACTCGATATGGGCCTTCCCAGTTGGCCCCTAGCTTGCCTTCGTTGGCTACCTTGGTGTTGCTGAGCACCTTACGTAGTACAAGGTCCCCAACACCAAATTCTCGAGGGTGAATGTGCTTGTTATAGCTTTTCATCAACTGTTCCTGGTAAGAGGCCAGATGTACTAGGGCCCTTTCCCTCATTTCCTTGGCGAGATCAAGCTCAATTTCGAGGGCCCTGTCATTGCCCCCACTCTCTACTAATATAGTCTTGTTGGTTGGAAGGCCCACTTGTAAAGGTATGACTGCCTCTATGCCATGTGCCAACGAATAGGGGGTCTCTCCCGTAGACCTCCTAGGTGTTGTCCTATGTGCCCATAAAACGATAGGCAATTCATCGGGCCACTTCCCCTTAGCCTTGTCCAACCTCTTCTTGATCCCGTCAAGAATAGTTTTGTTGGATGCTTCTGCTTGCCCATTACTCTCAGGGTAGGCTGGAGTTGAATAATAATTCCGTATTCCATATTGGGCACAAAAAGCCTTGAATTTCTTCTAAAATTGGGACCCATTATTTGTGATCAAAGAATAGGGAACCCCAATCGAGTAATGATACTCTTTCACACGAACCTTTCTATCATAGGCTCGGTGATTTTGGCCAATGGCTCTGCCTCAATCCACTTAGTAAAATAGTCTGTTGCAACTAGCAGAAATTTTTTATTCCCAGTTGCTTTGTGTAGTGGACCCACAATATCCATTCCCCATTGAGAAAACGGCTAAGGACTTGTTAATGGCACTAAGTCTTCTGCTGGCACTCGAATCATTGGTGAGAATTTCTGACACTTCTCACAAATTCACATACACCTTGGCATCCTCTTGCATGTGTGGCCACCAATAGCCTTGAATAACTGCTCGATGGGCGATGGATCTACCTCCAGCATGGCTTCCACAAGTTCCTTCGTGAATCTCGTGCAAAAACTTTTGCACTATCTCAGGGTGCACACAGAGCAAATACGGGCCTGTAAAGGATTTTCTGTAAAGTTTCCCTTCTAGGGACAGCCAAAATCTTACAGATTTGGTTTTAATTTTATGAGCTTCCTTTTTATCATTAGGGAGTATTTCATCTCGTAAAAACTCCACGATTGGGTCCATCCAACTTGGTTCTTGGTTCACGTCCAAGACCAGCTCAACACTCTTGTAGGGGGATGAAAACAATTGATGCTCAAAATAACACCAATATGCAACGGCTACTCGTGCCTCTTCACCGGAACCCTAGTTCATCGTCGGAACCCTAATCTGCAAAACAGACAAAGGGTGAGTGTACATTTGCCTCTCGTGGCAAAGGCCCTCCGATGCCTAAGTTAGTATCACGTACTGGTAACAAACCTTAATTATCAGTAGGAGAACAATATGAATGCCAAGAATTGCATACCTTTTACTCCAGGTTTACCTTGTATTTATAGATTCACGGATGTTTGCTACCCAAGTATCCTTGTTACCCTAGGATTCCCAACTCGTATACGAAACCAGGATCTCTTGGACTCTCGCTCCACCATCGGTCTCTTTTGCATAGTCTTTTTAGGACTCTTTCCCATAGTTATCCAAAGATCCCATCCATGTTGGGTGTCTAGCCTTGACCCTATATACTCGGGATCTCATTCCTTTACTAAATATCACTGTTCCGGAACCTTCTAGACCATTTTTACCGCCTCACGATTTAGGGCAACTTCTTTCCCTGTTCGGCTATCTTTTTGCCGAACAGTCCATATGGACCAATGGCCTCACATACAACTAGTCCACATCGTTACATTTGGACAAATGACTTCACATGTCTTTTGTTCTTATCAGCTGAACAGCCTGTCTGGGTCGATGACTTCACTTGTCACTGGTCCACATCGCCGTTCACCCCACTGCCCGGCGATAAGCCCTGTCACACCTACCACGTGCTCCTGTACATCACGTGTTCGGTGACTAATTGTACCTGTTCGGGAATACCTCCCTACAATTGCTCCCCAGTTTTATCCATTTGCCACTGTTCGGGGGAAACAGGTGAAGCTTTTAGAAACAAACGCTTTAGACCAAACTTATTTAATCCCGGGCAGTCATTGTATTAATACCCATTGATGCTTTTGGCACCTTTGTCATTATACCATTTCGAGGTAGTGACTCCACGTGGCATGCTTCGTACGCCTCGCATTAAATTTGAACTGACGCTCTTAGCCAAACGTCGTCAAAACGGCGTTTGTTCATTCCCCTTTCTACGTTACTTTTCATGTAACGGCGTGATAGGAAATGTTCCATCTCAGTTTTCCAGCTTTAAATTCACAGAAAAGGGATTTTTTTTGGTTTTTTCACCAAAAACCCAAATCCTCATTCTCTCTTTCTAGACAACCAGACGAAAGGTTCGACTACCATCGCCGCCGTCTGCGACTTGACTGCGC
Source organism: Rhododendron kiyosumense (assembly GCA_019656275.1). Lineage (NCBI taxonomy): Eukaryota > Viridiplantae > Streptophyta > Magnoliopsida > Ericales > Ericaceae > Rhododendron > Rhododendron kiyosumense. Next base: position 116,832 of record BPLS01027376.1, read on the forward strand.
CTCCGACCTCCGCTACAGTAAGCTATTCCTTTTTTCTTGCTTCTCATATTTCTGAGATTTCGTTCTCAGACTTTAGGGTTTACTCATACCCATTTTGAGATTTCCGTTCGTCTCTTGAACTTCTCCCAGTCCCTATGGCAAACGAAAATGAAAATCCTTTTAAACCTAGCAAATTTAGGAAGCTGTGCGAAACCCCTGCTGCCATGGCGGCATTTAGGGCGGAATACAATATTCCTGATAACGTTGGGCTCGAACTCGCCCCTCTGGGTGCGGACAGAGATGGAGGCTCGTGGGATAGAATGTGCATCCCCATCGTGGCCATTGTAGAGGGTGGGGTTCGCTTCCCCCTCCACCCACTACTCCGACAAGTTTTAAATTGGTATCGTCTTAACCCCATGCAAGTTTCGACAAACGTTTTTAGGTTAGTGATGGGGATTGTGGCACTGAATAGAATCTTGGGGACCCAACTGGGGATTTAGGACATCTAGTTGCGGTATAGCATCATGCTAAACCCCGAATACAATACGTACTATTTCAAGGTTAGGAAAGCAAACAAGCGTCTCATGCTCAACTTTCCAGACTCTGCTCGTGACCACAAGATTGATTTCCTTTACGTCACCGGAGCATTCGAGCCTATTGGGGAAGATGGCCAAGTGGTGGGGTTGCACTGCCCCCATATATGGGGCTACCCACGTATGCTCTGTTTTCACTTTGTGATTACCTTTTACTGCCTTTCCATAACCTCTTTTGTTTTTAATTCTCGTTGTGCTTTCATTTTGCAGTGGATAACGCTAACAAGCGCCTCAGATGGGAGCCCAGTTACATCCGAACAGCTGATATCAACAGGGTCCTTAGGTACACAGGAGAACCTGGCACCCGTTCAGCTAGTCGTGGCCGTGACGCGAACATCTTACTAGGCTATGACCCTGCCTACAAAAGGTTTATTGAAAGAAGACTAGCCAACCCAAGCACCAGCGGTGCCTCAACCTCAACTGCTCCCCAATCAAGGGACCTGAGGACTGACGCAGGAGTTACCATTGCCGGGCAACCAGGCAAGTTCCCAATATTCGAAGGTGTTCCCCTACCACGCCTGGTACTCAGTAGGTCTTCCCGAAGACAAATTGCTTCACAACAACAATCCAAACAGCTAATCCCACCTTGCGATACCAACCAATCATCCTCCTACGGATACTCTCCATCTCCTCCAAACCCAGGTAACATGACCCGTCAACCTTTAAACCTAAGCTCTCTGCTCACCGTCTCTTCCCGAGGGCAGGGTGCCTCCGCTAGGGTGGCTTCGAGTGGCCACGCCCCCCTACCACCTCGTTGCACCAGGGGCTCTTCCACTCGTTCCTCTTCCTCTCCTCGGGAACGGGACAATTCCCTCGAGGCTGCTCACACCCATCGGGACAAGCGTCCCAGGAACGAAGATACTGGGGTGCCCGACGCCCAAATTTCTGCTCCAACTCTGGAAACTCCCACGCCGAACACCTTGGCAACACACGAGGCCTGGACCCCTCAACTCGTAAGGGGTGACCGCTCAGTGAATGTCAGGGATAGTGTAAGCTCTTCGGAGACCGCATTAGCCTTAGCACAGGGCTTACTGCTACCCGTTGACATGCAGAAAGAGTCTTCATCCCTTCCAGATCAGCTAATATCCACTGGGCTCGTCAGTGGGATTAAGGTACCTCATTTCATAACCTTAATTATTGCCTTTCGCGTGGTACTTTATCATTCTAATACTTTTTGGTCTTCTATAGTTTATCCAAAAAATGGTTACGCTGGGACAGAAGTTTCAGGAAGCTGAAACTGAAAGAATCAGGCTTTTGAATGACAATACGAGGCTGCTCCGAACAGTCACCAGATTGGAAGGAGAGAGAGACAAGGCTAAGATTGAGCGCGATGAAGTAAAGGGCAAGCTTCATGTTGCCGAAGACAATCTCAACCAAGCACTGGCTGAAATAGACAATACGAAGAAAGCTGTCTTCAAAGAAGGGTATTCAAAAGGCTTTGACGTAGCTACTGCTGATTATGTTGGCCAAATGCTCACCATCCAAGATCAAATCTGGATCGCCAGTTGGGAGGCTTGCTTGACAAAGATTGGCACTGCTGAAGACTCAGTCCTCTGGGTTGAAAACGAACTACCAAGCTGCTAAGCTGTAGCCTCCCAGGAGCAAGATGATGCCGACAATGTTGATCGTCAAATAGACGAATTTGCAGATGCTGATGAGGTGATACAGATGGAGTCTCAGGATGCTGCTGGTGATTTCGCAACCGTTCAAGACACGACCAATGAGGCTGCTGTCCTAGAGGAGAATGCTGTTGGTGGTGGTCTCAATAGTGAAGTGATCATAGAGGGCACAACTGATTCCCCACCAGAAATCCAAAATCTAGATTAACTTGGTAAGGTTTTTAGCTTCTTCAAACATCTTGGATGGTCCTGCGAGACCGTGGTGTTGGACCTGCGTGGCTCTAATTTTACTTGTACTTCCGATAACACAGGTATTTGGCCCTTCTTTCTTTTATTCGGCCATTCGTGGCCCCTTTGTTTTGCTTGGTGACTTTAAGTTTTAAACAACGTTATGGGTATCTCATACCTAGTTTTGCGTATGTTTGTATGCTGCTTCTCAAACTGTTCACTTTGAATCATCTGTTTGTTTAAATGGCAGGTTACATGCATGTCCTCGTGTGCAGGTAATTAGTATTTGTTTGAAGCCTCTCATGCTTTGAACAAATCTAAGTATCGAGCAAGTGTTTCATATTGCTGCATAAGGTTCTCTCCACCCAAAAAACAGACAGATCTAAATCTCTCGTACTTAGTCAAATATAGCTTAGCCATATCTCGTTATGTCTATTGCCCAAGTATTTTGTACCTGATTTCTGCATGTTCTCGTATGCAAACCCAAAAATGTTTTCGTACTCAGATTCTACTAAGTATATTCGTGCTTAGATATCTGTAAATTTCTCGTACTTAGATTCTACTAAGTATATTCATGCTTAGATATCTGTAAGTTTCTTGTACTTAGATTAAACCCCTAAATTTCTCGTATTTAGATAAATTGAAGTCTCTCGTACTTACTTTAAGCATCTTGTACTTTAACCGAAAGCAAACCTTTCGAGGTTTACGAATTTTAAAGACACAATTCTACAGAAGAATAGCGTTTAATCGTACGTGATTCAGGTATTTTGTACCTTATTATCAAACGTGCAAGGTATTGATCTAAATATTTCGTATTTGGTTTGAGCTAAGTATTTTGTCGTGCATATTACGTATACTCGTACATGGCATTCGTGCCTATTCTCTGCTCCCCAATATGAATAAGGAAAATAATACCAAATTCCATATTTCATATTTTAAAAATGAATATTTCAAAAAGCTGGATATACTTGAAAAGAAATGACTTTATTCATAAACTTGAACTCAAGGGGGCGTTATTCGTACCCCTTGCAACTAAAACAGAGTAAACCACAACTAAAACAAAATAGAATAAAAAATAAGGGAATTTTATTTGTAATTTCCACACAATCACGTAGTGCAATCTAAAACTCAATTCTTCTAAACAAAGAATTTTCTCAGATTATGGACATTCCAAGGCCTCAGAATTGGATTACCGTCCAGATCAGCCAATCTGTAGGCCCCTATGCCCACGATCTCGGTTACTCGATATGGGCCTTCCCAGTTGGCCCCTAACTTGCCTTCGTTGGCTACCTTAGTGTTGCCGAGCACATTACGTAGTTCAAGGTCCCCAACACCAAATTCTCGAGGGTGAACGTGCTTGTTATAGCTTTTCATCAGTTGTTCCTGATAAGAAGCCAGATGTACCAGGGCTCTTTCCCTCATTTCCTCGGCAAATCAAGCTCAATTTCGAGAGCTCTGTCATTGCCCCCACTTTCGACCAATACAGTCCTGTTGGTAGGAAGGCCCACTTCTAGAGGTATGACTGTCTCTGTGCCATATGCCAATGAATAGGGAGTCTCTCCGATAGACCTCCTAGGTGTTGTCCTATGTGCCCATAGGACAAGTGGTAATTCATTGGGCCATTTCCCCTAAGCCTTGTCCAACCTCTTCTTGATCCCGTCAAGAATGGTTTTGTTGGATGTTTCTACCTGCCCATTACTCTGAGGGTAGGCTGGAGTTGAGTCATAATTCCGTATTCCATATTGGGCACAAAAAGACTTGAATTTCTTCTGAAATTGGAACCCATTATCTGTGATCAAAGAATAGGAAACCCCAAATCGAGTAATGATACTCTTCCACATGAACCTTTCTATCATAGGCTTGGTTATTTTGGCCAATGGCTCTGCTTCAATCCACTTAGTAAAATAGTCTGTTGCAACTAACAGGAATTTTCGATTCCCGGTTGCTTTGTGTAGTGGACCCACAATGTTCATTCCCCACTGGGCAAATGGCCAAGGACTTGTCAAAGGCACCAGATCCTCGGCTGGTGTTCGAATCATTGGTGAGAATTTCTAACACTTTTACACAAATTTTCACATACACCTTGGCATCCTCTTACATATGTGGCCACCAATAACCTTGAGTAATTGCTCGGTGGGCAATAGATCTACCTCCAGCATGGCTTCCACAAGTCCCTTCGTGAATTTCGTGCAGAAATTTTTGGATCATCTTAGGGTGTACAGAGAGTAAATACGGACCTATAAAGGACTTTCTGTAAAGCTTTCCTTCTGGGGACAGCCAAAACCTTGTAGACTTGGTTTTGATCTTATGAGCTTCCTTTTTATCATTGAGGAGTATTTCATCTTGTAAAAACTCCACAATTGGGTCCATCCAACTTGGTCCTTGGTTCACGTCCAAGACCAGCTCAACACTCCTTCCAATGCTCGGCTCCGTTAGGTACTCAAATGCTACCCTCCGCTTGAGTTCGGTTGGAACAGCTGCGGCCAACCAAGTTAGAGAATCGGCATGAGCATTCTGTCTAGAACTTATCTGTTCAATATGAACCATTTCGAAGGTATCCAGTAAATCTTTGGCTGCCTCCACGTATGCCGCCATCTTCTCATTTCGGGCTTGGTATTCTCTAGACAGTTGATTTACCACGAGCTGTGAATCATAATACATCCTCACTCGTTCTGCTTTTAAAGTCCTTGCACTCCTCAATCCTACTAGAAGTGCCTCATACTCCGCGACATTATTCGAAGCACTGAAACCTAGCCGAACAGATAGTTCAATCATTACTCCTCCAGGAGGAAAAAGGACAATCCCAATTCCTGAACCAGCGTTATAAGCTGATCCATCAACGAATAATTTCCATTCCGTATTGTCCTATTCGGCTGAGACTTTGTCCTTCGTGAACAATGTCTTAGTCTCCTGTTCCTTTTTCGTAGGAGGCAGGGGAGCTACCGTGGGAGAAAACTCTGCCACAAAATCAGCCAACACCTGGCCTTTGATTGCTGTACGTGGCTAATACTTGATATCATATTGGCTCAACTCGACAAAACCACGTCGGGATTCTTCCCGAGAAATCTGCCTTTCGTAGCAGTGATTTCAGTGGAAACTCAGTATAAACCACAACCTTGTGGCTTTGGAAGTAGTGTGGCAATTTTCTCGTTGCTGTCCTATGTGCCGGGACAAGTTTTTCTAGGGCCAGATATCTCGTCTCTGCATCCAACAGTATCTTGCTAACATAATAAATTGGGATTTGCTCGATTCCCAAATCCCTTAACAGGACTACACTTACAGCATGTTCAGAAACAGCTAAGTACAAAATTAAAGACTCACCTGGCTGTGGGGTTGACAAAAATGGAGGCTCAGCCAAAAATTTCTTTAGGTCCTGGAAAGCCTGCTCACACTCTGCTCCCCATTCGAATCCCTCCCTCTATTTCAGTAACTGAAAAAAATGGTCTACACTTATCACTTGACCTACTGATAAATCTATTAAGTGCTGCAGCCATCCCAGTCAATCTCTAGCTTCCTTTGTGGTTTTGGGACTTTGTAACCTCTGCAGGGCTGCAATTTGATCGGGGTTGGCCTCGATTCCCCTCATGGTCACCAGATGCCTTAGGAACTTCCCAAAACTCATTCCAAATGCACACTTCGAGGCGTTGAGCTTCAGCTTATACTTCCTCAAGATTTCAAAAACTTCTTTCAAATCCGTTATATGCCCACGTTTATCTCAACTCTTCACTACCATATCGTCTATGTAGACCTCCATAGTTTTTCCAAGCAGCCCTTTGAACATGATAGTTGCAAATTTTTGATATGTCACCCCAGCGTTTCTCAGCCCAAATGGCATAACGCTATAGCAGTATAACCCTCGTGGAGTGATAAAAGAAGTCTTCTCTTGATCAGGTCCAAACATAGCAATCTGATGATATTCGCGATATGCATCAAGAAAACTCATCCGCTCCTAGCCAGCTGTTGGATCAACCAACTGGTCTATCCTTGATAGAGGAAAACTATCCTTTGGACATACCTTGTTTAGGTCTGTGAAGTCCACACAGACACGACACTTCCCGTTCTTCTTCTTCATGACCATGGTGTTGGACAACCATTCAAGGTAATAAACCTCACGTATTGCTTTCGCTTCCAGCAAACGATCGACTTCTTCAGTAACAGCATCCACATGCTGCACGGCTGCTCTGCGTTTTTTCTTAATGACTGGCTTGTGTTGAGGTCAACATTTAGATGGTGATAGATTATACGTGCATCTACCCCGGGCATCTCTTCTGGTACCCACACGAATACATTGACATATTCCTTCAGAAATTGCATTGATTCAGCCTTTTCGTTTGCTGGCAGTGATTCTCCGATTGAGAAATATATTTCAGGATCAGTCTCGTTGATCTGAATTTTCTCCAAGCCCTCGACCACCTTATTAGCCGGACATCTTCCGACATCCTCGATAGTTGGTTGATCTGGTACCTCCAACGTATGAACGTGATGGGCCTTGGGGGCTCTTTTAATGATGGAAATTAGGCATTGTTGGGCCACTTTCTGATTGCCTCTAATCACTTCGACCCCATTAAATCCTGGGAACTTCACCATTTGGTGATAAGTTGAAGAGACGGCTCTCATTTTGTACAGCCATGTCCTTCCTGTAATCGCATTATAGGAAGAAGGAACATCTACAACTAAAAAGTCAGTTCTCAACACAACTGACCCAGCCCGAATAGGCAATGTCACTTTTCCAAGAGGTCAGACTGCTCATGCACCAAATCCAATCAGGGGTGTTGTAGATTGCTCTAAGTCTGTTTGGGCCAGCCCCAGCTTCTTGAACGCATCGTAGTACATTATCTCTGTACAACTCCCTGACTCTACTAAAATCCTCTCGATGTCATATTCCCCAACTCATAGGGTTATGACCAAAGCATCGTTGTAGGGTATTTGGACTTCCCCCAAATCATCATCCGTGAATGCTATGCTTTCTTTGCACACATCATTCTCTCGTCCTCTCTTGTTTCCCAATCGCATCACATGCTACTGATCGTGCTTGACTTGCCTTTGTAATAGCGTAACCTCATTTCTCGTATAAGGTGTGGCCAACCCATGTATCATATGGATCACTCCTTTAGGATTTTGCTCGTAATCCAGTTCCATGGCTTTCCCTTTGTCCTTGGGGTCTTCTTAGATAAATTCCTTGAGATAGCCCCGAGAGAACAAATCGTCAAGATGTCTTTTGTACATCTCACAATCTTCAATCATATGGCCCCAATCTTTGTGGTAGTTGCAGTGCTGATTCGTAGCACATTTTGCGTCCTTATCTCCCCCAAAACTTGGGGGCCACTTGAAGTATGGCTGATTCTTTATTCGATAAAGAATCCTATAAATTGGTTCCTTTCAAACCGTAGTGATAGAAAAGAAAGACTTGGGGTCAGGAGCTTGCTTATCTTTGTATGGCTCTTTCTTGGCTTGCCCGTACTCCTTTCTCTCCCTGTAAGTTTTAAGCTCTGGCTTGTCCACCTTTTTGATTGGTACTTTTGGCTGTTCAGCAACAATCCTGCCATCTTCCTGAAGTATGTCATCCTCCATTCTGGCGTGTTGCTCTATTCATTCCATCAGCTTAACTAATGTTGCTACCGGATGTTTATTCAATGAACGACGCAACTCTCCCTGAACAGGCAAACTAGTTTTGAAGGTTGCAATAGCATACTCCTCACTGCAACTTTCAATCTCGTTGAAAGTTTTCCAGTACTTCTTCGCATAATCTCTGATCGGCTCGTTGTCTACCTATTTCATGGTGGAAAGACTCTCAAACATTTTTAGGGCCTTTCTGCTCGTTAAGAACCGAGCAGTGAACTCTTCTACCAACTGCCTCCATCCTCGTATAGATTGTGGGGCCAGTTTGTGAAACCAAGATAAAGCCACCTTGCCCAGACTCGATGGGAACATCTTGCACAGTATGGCATCATCGCCGTCGTGCATGAACATGGCCTGCTGATAGTGCTATATGTGAGCCACAGGATCCGCGTTTGTCTCGTAAAGCAAGAACGTTCCGTGCTTCACTCTGCTCGGCAACCTAGCCTCCTGTAGCCTCCTTGCAAAAGGGGAGGCTGCAATGTTACTCAGGGCCTTCCGTGCTGCTTCTCGTGCAGTCACTGTCCCATCCTCGATTTCCTTTGTTTTGTGAGTCGTAACTTTGGCCCAGTCAGCATCAGGCCTCTCGTACCTATCACGGTGATGCTTCCTTGTTTCCTATTCCTCAGGTTTAGAACTTCGGTCTCTACTCCTCCTTTTTCGTGACGAACCCCTTCGCCTTTCTGGTGTTCGGTTTTTACTTTTGCTTCTCCTTTTTCGTGGAGAGGCTTCATATCGTCTCGTGATAGGACTCTTGCTCCTGCTCCTTCTTTCCCGTGAATGAGTCTTTTTGTGGATTAATAAAGCCTGTCTGTCTCCTCCGGAATTTCTTCGTGAAAGTCCGGAATCTTCTGGGTGATCTCGTATCCGCTGTAACTCCCGTATCTCATATTCTTGTTTTTTGATTAAACGAGCGTATCCTTCGATTTTCTTCCTCTTTTTGTCGAGGATATCTTCGCTACTATGTATACTTCGCGAGTATTCTATTGATTCTTCTCCTTGGCGTGACTTGCTCCTTCTCGTGGAGCCCGAGGCAGTTTTGTCCCCTTTTTTTTTGAGATATCTCTGCTCGTCATTTTTCTGCCATGTCCACCAGTAGGTTTTTTCGGAGCACTTGGTGGGGACCTATCTCCTCCCCCACCCAACTGGTTCTTCGGATCAAACGGTGTGATTGGATCTTCTCCTACCATGGTTGTTTTTCAGGGAATTCTTTCGTTGCCCATAGACGGCGCCAATTGTAGGGGGATGAAAACAATTGATACTCAGAACAACACCAATATGCAACGGCTACTCGTGCCTTTTCACCGGAACCCTAGTTCGTCGTCGGAACTCTAATCTGCAAAATAGACAAAAGGTGAGTGCACCTTTGCCTCTCGTGGCAAAGGCCCTCCGATGCCTAAGTTAGTATCACGTACTGGTAACAAACCCTAATTATCGGTAGGAGAACAATATGAATGCCAAGAATTGCGTACCTTTTACTCCAAGTTTACCTTGTATTTATAGATTCACGGATAGTTGCTACCCAAGTATCCTTGTTACCCTAGGATTCCTAACTCGTATAGGAAACCAGGATCTCTTGAACTCTTATTCTACCATCGGTCTCTTTTGCATAGTCTTTTTAGGACTCTTTCTCATAGTTATCCAAAGATCCCATCCACGTTGGGTGTCTAGCCTTGACCCTATATACTTAGGATCTCATTCCTTTACTGAATATCAATGTTCCGGAACCTTCTAGACCATTTTTGTCGCCTCACGATTTAGGGCAACTTCTTTCCCTGTTTGGCTATCTTTTTGCTAAACAGTCCATACGGACCAATGGCCTCACATACAACTAGTCCGCATTGTTACATTTGGACAAATGACTTCACATGTCTTTTGTCCTTATCAGCCGAACAGACTGTCTGGGTCGATGACTTCACATGTCACTGGTCCACATCGCTGTTCACCCCACTGCCCGGCGATAAGCCTTGTCACACCTACCACGTGCTCCTGTGCATCATGTGTTCGGTGACTAATTGTACCTGTTCGGGAATACCTCCCTACAACTCCTCCCAATGCTTGGCTCTGTCAGGTACTCAACTGTTACCCTCCGCTTAAGCTCGGTTGGAACAGCTGCGGCTAACCAAGCCAGAGAATTGGCATGAGCATTTTGTCCAGAACTTATCTGTTCAATATGAACCCTTTCGAAGGTATGAAGTAAATTTTTGGCTGCCTCCACGTATGCCGCCATCTTCTCATTTCGGGTTTAGTATTCCCCAGACAGTTGATTTACCACGAGCTCTGAATCACAATACACCCTGACTCGTTCTGCTTTTAAAGTCCTTGCACTCCTCAATCCAGCTAAAAGTGCCTCATACTACACCACATTATTTGAAGCACTGAAACCGAGCCGAACAGATAGTTCAATCATTACCCCTTCAGGTGGAAAAATGACAACCCCAATTCCTGAACCAGTATTGCAAGCTGATCCGTCAACGAATAATTTCCATTCCGTAGGGTCCTGTTCGGTTGAGACTTTGTCCTTCGTGGATAATGTCTTAGTCTCCTGTTCCTTTCTCGTAGGAGGAAGGGGAGCTACTGTGGGAGAAAACTCCACCACAAAATCAGCCAACACTTGGCCCTTGATTGCTGTGCATGGCTGATAATCAATATCGTATTGGCTTAACTCGATGGACCACGTCGAGATCCTTCCCGAGAAATCTGCCTTTCGTAGCAGTGATTTCAGAGGAAACTCAGTATAAACCACAACCTTGTGGCTTTGAAAGTAGTGTGGCAATTTTCTCGTGGCTGTCTTAAGTGCCAGGACAAGTTTTCTCAAGGGGCAGATATCTCGTCTCTGCATCCAACAGTGTCTTGCTAACGTAATAAATTGGGATTTGCTCGGTTTCCAAATCCCTTAATAGGACTGCACTTACAGCATGTTCAGAAATAGCTAAGTATAAAACTAAAGACTCACCTGGCTGTAGGGTTGACAAAAGTGGAGGTTCAGCCAGATATTTCTTCAAGTCCTGGAAAGCCTATTCACACTCTGTTCCCCATTCAAATCCCTCCCTCTTTTTCAATAACTGAAAAAAGGGTCTACACTTTTCACTTGACCTGCCGATAAATCTATTAAGTGCTGCAGCCATCCCAGTCAACCTCTGGACCTCCTTTGTGGTTTTCGGACTTTGTAGCCTCTGCAGGGCTGCAATTTGATCGAGGTTGGCCTCAATTCCCCTCATGGTCACCAAATGGCCTAGGAACTTCCCAGAACCAACTCCAAATGCACACTTCGAGGCGTTGAGCTTCAGCTTATACTTCCTCAAGATTTCAAAAATTTCTTTCAAATCCGTTATATGCCCTCGTTTATCTTGACTCTTCACTACCATATCGTCTATGTACACCTCCATAGTTTTTCTAAGAAGCTCTTTGAACATGACAGTTGCAAGTCTTTGGTACGTCGGCCCAGCGTTTCTCAGCCCAAATGGCATAACGCTATAGTAGTACAACCCTAGTGGAGTGATAAAAGAAGTCTTCTCTTGATCAGGTCCAAACATAGCAATCTGATGATATTCTCGATATGCATCAAGAAACTCATTCGCTCGTAGCCAACTGTTGCATCAACCAACTGGTTTATCCTTGGTAGAGGAAAACTATCCTTCGGACATGCCTTGTTCAGGTCTGTGAAGTCCATACAGACACGCCACTTCCCGTTCTTCTTCTTCACAACCACGGTGTTGGATAACCATTCAGGGTAGTAAACCTTATGTATTGCTTTCGCCTCCAGCAAACGATCGACTTCTTCAATAACAGCATCCACATGCTGCACGGCTACTCTGCATTTTTTCTTAATGACTGGCTTGTGCTGAGGGTCAACATTCAAATGGTGATAGATTATACCTGCATCTACCCCGGGCATCTCTTCTGGTACCCATGCGAATACATCGACATATTCCTTCAGAAATTGTATTGATTTAGCCTTTTCATCTGCTGGCAGTGATTCTCTGATTAAGAAATATCTTTCAGGATCAGTCTCGTTGATCTGAATTTTCTCCAGGCCTTCGACCACCTTATCAGCCGGACATCTTCTGACATCCTCGATAGTTAGTTGATCTGGTACCTCTAGCGTATGAACGTGATGGGCTTTGGGAGCTCTTTTAATGATAGAAATCAGACATTATTGGGCCACTTTCTGATTGCCTCTAATCACTTCGACCCCATTAGATTCTGGGAACTTCACCATTTGGTGATAAGTTGAAGAGACGGCTCTCATTTTGTGTAGCCATGTCCTTCCTATAATCGCGTTATAGGAAGAAGGAACATCCACAACTAAAAAGTCAGTTCTCAACATAACTGATCTAGCCCGAACAGGCAATGTCACTTTTCCAAGAGGCCAGACTGCTCATGCACCAAACCCAATCAAAGGTGTTGTAGATTGCTCTAAGTCCGTTTAGGACAGCCCTAACTTCTTGAACGCATCGTAGTACATTACCTCTGTACAACTCCCTGAGTCCACTAGAATCCTCTCAATGTCATATTCCCTAACTCGCAGGGTTATATCGTTGTGGGGTATTTAGACTTCTCCCAGATCATCATCTGTGAATGCTATGCTTTATTTGCATACATCGTTCTCTTGTCCTCTCTTGTTTCCCAATCGTATCACGTGCTGATCATGCTTAACTTGCCTTTGTAATAGCCTAACCTTATTTCTCGTATAAGGTGTGGCCAACCCATGTATCATATGGATCACCCCTTTAGGATTTTGCTCGTAATCCAATTCCATGGCTTTTCTTTTATCCTTGGGATCTTCCTGGATAAATTCCTTGAGATAGCCCCGAGAGACCAAATCGTCAAGGTGTCTTTTATACATCTCACAATCTTCAGTCATATGGCCCCAAGCTTTGTGGTAGCTGTAGTGCTAATTCGTAGCACGTTTTGCGTCCTTATCTCCGCCAAGACTTGGGGGCCACTTGAAGTATGGCTGATTCTTTATTCGATAAAGAATCCTATAAATTGGTTCTTTCCAAACTGTAGTGATAGAAAAGAAAGACTTGGGGTCAGGAGCTTGCTTATCCTTGTACGGCTCTTTCTTGGCCTGCCCGTACTCCTTTCTCTCCCTGTAAGTTTTTGGCTCTGGGTTGTCCACATTTTGACTGGCACCTTTGGTTGTTCGGCAACAATCCTGCCATCCTCCCAGAGTATGTCATCCTCCATTCTGGCTTGTTGCTCTATTCGTTCCATTAGCTTAGCCAATGTTGCTACTGGATGTTTATTCAATGAACGACGCAACTCTCCCCTAACAGGCAAACCAGTTTTGAAGGTTGCAATAGCATACTCCTTACTGCAACTTTCAATCTCATTGAAAGTTTCCCAGTACTTCTTTGCATAATCTCTGATCGGCTCGTTGTCTACCTACTTCATGGTGGAAAGACTTTCAAACGTTTTTGGGGCCTTTCTGCTCGTTAAGAACTGAGCAGTGAACTGTTCTGCCAACTGCCTCCATCCTTGTATAGATCTAGGGATGGCATTCGGGGCGGAAAATGGGTATTCCGTACCCGAAGTCTGTTCCATATCCGCTCCGATCCCCGAACGGGGAGGGAAGAATGGAACCATTTCCGAGCCATTCGGTTATCGGGTAATCCCCGAACCGAATGGAATTAAAATAATATGTTCATCCGAACCGACCCGAAACGAAATATTATCAGTTTTGAAGCATTATAAAAAACTGGTCACTATTATCAATATTAGCTTATCAATATTATCAGTTTTCAACCGAAATATTATCAATATTGGCTTATAAAAAAACTGACCACAAAAGCAAGAATTAAACACCGAAATAAAAATCAACATTACAAAACATGGTCCAACATATTTAACATAAACCTAATAGAGCCACTACAACATGCAACCATCCACAGATTCCAGATATCAATTTTCATCACAGATTCCAACCATCCAACATATCAGTTTTCATCACAGATTCCAGATTCCAAATTCCAGCCACCCTGTTCTTGCATCCAGCCACTGCCCCTGTTTTTGCATATAACATTACAACCATCCACAGATCACTCACCACAATAAATACAACTTAAAGTTCATCCACGACCACACACCCCAATAATACAACTTGAAATTCAGTTACAAATTTTAATTATCCAACCACACCCAACTAAAAATAGGCCACACATAGTCTTCCAAAAAAACAATTGCTGCAGCAGTGACATGCTAGTAGAACATAAAAGATAACTCCCCCAAAACAACTTCGTTTTGAGCTTGAAATGCCAACTTCATTTGTAGAATTCACACCTATTTAAATGGACAACAAAAAATTAAATTAATATGAGCAATACTTGCAAATGTTAAAACCACAAGAAATGTAAGACAAATGACAATTACCTCACGAGTCACGCACGAATCCCCCGTTTCCACGTCATCATATATAGTGGCGTACCCTGATGTGGATTCACCTAACAAATATAAAAGAAACAAATTCATAAATGCTAGTTTTATTTTACTACAGGTAGAAAAATACAAGATACTAACTTGATTACCTTTCATTTCGTTAGCCCACAACCAACTTTGAGCACATATCAAGGCTTCCATCGTATCGGGATGAAGTCTACTACGATGCGGACTCACTAACCTACCACTCGTGCTAAACGCAGACTCAGAAGCAATCGTCGATACCGGAATAGCTAACAGATCCCTAGCCATGGCTTGTAAAATTGGATACTTGGGTTGATGTGATTTCCACCAATTCAAGACATCAAATCCCGCGGATTTTGGCAAGGCAGCTTCCGACAAATAATGATCCAATTCCAATTTTGCAGTATCAATTGTCCTACTTCTCCTCGACTCCCTAAGCATATAGACATCATACTTTGATAGTGATTCTTCTTCAATGGAACTTAATTGGGAAGTAGAGTCGCCAATACCCTCCGTCATTGAACTAGGACTTTGATACTCCTTAAGCAATTTATAACAAAATGCACGAACTTTCTCAACTTCTTCCTTGTAAGTTGCTGAAAACAATAATTTAAAGTAAAACTCTAACACATTGATCTTGTACCTAGGATCCAACACAACAGAAACCCCAACAACACCATGTACCACAGACCAATACTTGTCAAATTTTTCCACCATTCTTTTGGCCATTTCCCTAATCACCTGATTCTCAGAATGGAGCCAATCTCTCAATTCAAGTCTAATCTCACATATATTTGGAAAACATTAATTAGTAGTGGGGTATTTAGTTCCAGAAAACAACTCTGTCACCTTAAAAAAAAATTTCAACTTCTGACAAACATCTTTAGCAAACCCCTACTTACGTTCACTTGGTAAGGACTGATATTGAGCATCCCGTTTGCTTAAGCGAATGAATACATCCTTGTAAAGTAGGGCTATTTGAAGCATCAGAATGTTGAATTCCACCTAGTCGCACAATCAAGTCCTAATTTCTTAGTACTACCCACATTCAATTGGCGAACTGTTTCTTCAAATTTTTCCTCTTTTTTTTGTGACGCTGTCCAATAAGCTACGCTATCTCGGATTTTCTCAATACCCACCTTGATAACATCCAACACATCTTTAACAATAAGATTAAGAATGTGTGCACAACAACACATATGAAACAAATCCCCACCCAACATGAGCGATGTACTATCAAGTTTGTCCCACAAAAAATCAATCATGGCATCATTGGTAGAGCAATTATCAACCGTTAGCTTGAAATCTTCCTATCAATGTTCCAATCCATCAAACAATTCAACAATTGTTCACATAGAACTTCTTTTGTATGTGGACATGGCACATAAATGAACCTAACATGTAACAATGATGTTTAATTAAAAATGGAGAAATAAAAATTTAACTTGAATAAAGGAATAAAGATAACGCCGTTAGTTAGAAATACCTCAAAATACGACTTTGCAAAGTCCAAGAATCGTCAATAAAGTGTGCTGTTACAGCCATGAAACCTTTCTTTTGATTACTCGAAGTCCACATATCCGTTGTGATAGCCAATCTACTTGCATTACTCACCACCAAACTCAATGTCTTCCCCCTTATGGTGCTCATAAATCTTGAATATTTCACTCTTCATTGTATTTCTACACGGCACCTTAAATAAAGGTTGAAGTGCATTCGAATACCTCTTAAATCCAACGTGATCCACAATTGAAAGAGGATACTCATGCATGATTATGGCATTTGCAAGTTCTTTCCGTGTCGTACTATGATCAAAGCTATATGAAGTTAGAAGTGGATGACGGTCTTTGTTCATGAAATTGTTTGTTAGAACTTGCTGCCTCATGGTATCCTTCTTTTGGTGTCTCCGAATATAGTGTTGTGATAAATGCGATGTTCCATTCTTTGTTTCTCCATTTATTTTGGCTCCACAATACTTGCAAATGGCCTTGAAAACCCCCGCAATTTTCACCCTATCATAGTGAGCCCAATAAGGACTCCTTAGCTTTTTATTGTCATCGTCATCAGAAACTTTATCTTTATCTGATAGTATTTCAACTTCTTCACCCACATTTTCACTTGTATAGTTTTCGAGAGGGGAATCTGATTGAAAGGGGCTACTAGTTGGTTGTGATGGTCCAAAAGGACCAGAAGCATCAATCGGATTTGTTGAATGAGCACTCGAACCGACGGGTGATTCAGACATCTTTAATCCTAAGAAAACACCAGATAATTCAACATATAAAGCTTCCAAAGTACACAGCTAAATGCATTGCAGTCCACAACAAGTGAATATATCAGCAATTTTTGGTTGCCTCCTAGTCGGCAGACATGTTTCTTATAGTGCAAAAAATTAACGCTCATACAATGCAATCAAATAAACAGATAACAGACTAACAAATTAACAACAAACTAACAGACTTGAGGGGCTAGGCCGCCACCTCAACTCAGCAAACAGAATATGCGAGGGGTTATGCCACCACCTCGGCTAAGCAATGCAATCAAATAAAACTAACTATACTAACTAAAAACAAACTCAATATTTAGCCGGGGTTCGTTACACCTCAGGTTTGACATAATACCATGTTAGAGGTATCCACCAAGCTAAATACGAGATTCTAACACATAAGCTACTAAAGATTGTGTAGTCAATAACTCATTGTTCACCTTCCGAGAGCGAGAGCGAGAGAGAGAGAATGGATTATGGAATGTGGGAAGGGCACTTGCTGGATCGAAACAAAAGTCACAAAACTAGAAATTATTGATCAAAATATGCTCAAAATTTCCGAAGTCACAAAAGATGTTCAAGATAAATTACCACTGACGAAGAATAAAAGTAGTATTATAGATACTCAGTAAACCACACCAACAAGCTTTATGCAAACTGTTTCTACACAGTAATTAACAAAATAAAGTCAGAGGAATGTCAACTTGAAAATTCAAATAGCATATTGAAAAGGTTATCGCACTGACTTTTCTCCCCAACAAAACACAGTAGGCATTTGGTATTCAAGCAGATCAAACTACGTATGATACAAATAGATCAAACAGGAAATGGGTTTTTATTTCCGACTGGGTGTGGCCGGAAATACTTAGTTCGTCAGACAAGGAAGAAAAAAAGACTTGTTTCCGGCTAGGTGTGGTCGTGTGGGCTCGAGGTAAGAGCTCCAGTTGTTCTAGTCTTGGATCGGAGTTGTAAACTGATGAGAGAGATGGAGAGAAAGATTACCTTGGAGAAATGGAGGGTCTTGAACCGATCTCAATCAACTGATCTGGAAACTTGTTCAACGTCAGAATCGACGACCGACTGGAAACCTGTTCGATGTGAAGAGTAACAAGAGAGAGAGAGAGAGAAAGAGAGAAAGAGACCATATCTGAAATGGAGAGAGAGAGAGAGAGAGAGAGAGAGAGACCAGATCTAAAATGGAAATCGCCGCCTCCCTCACGGCTTCACTGAGGTATGAGAAGTGGGTGAGTGAGAAGTGAAAATTGGGAGAAAACCCTAAAATGTATGGGTATATATATAGGCAGGGGTATTTTTGTAATTTCCTACTACTTAGGTTCGGGGTTCGGGTTCGGTTCGGGTCGGGGTTCGGTCCGGGTATTGTCTGAACCAGAATCGAACCGAAACCCGTTCGAGTATCCTCTATGCCAACCATACCCGTACCCAAGGGGAAATTTTCGATTATGGTTCGGGGATAATTTCGGTTATCGGTTCGGGTACCCATTGGTTCGGTTTGAATTACCATCCCTATATGGATCGTGGAGCCAGTTTGTGAAACCAAGATAAAGCCACCTTGCCTAGACTCGATGGGAACATCTTGCACAGGATGGCATCATCGCCGTCGTGCATGAACATGGCCTGCTGATAGTGCTGTATGTGAGCCATAGGATCCTCATTTGTCTCATAAAGCAAGAACGTTCCGTGCTTCACTTTGCTCGACAACCTAGCCTTCTGTAGCCTCCTTGCAAAAGGGGTGGCTGGAATGTTACTCAGGGCCTATGCCAGATGCTCCTTTCTTTGGAACTACTAGTTAGTCTTGCCTATGAAAATAGAATAGTAAAACAAGGTTCCTGTAGACCGTGAAAAACCTTAATCTTCTGGGCATATCTCTGTATAGAAACCGGGACTATGGCTAAATCAATTGCTCCTCCAGAATGGCTGGTAATACCACTTAAGGGCGGATAGACCGTCCACCCAGTGCAGCTACCCACTTCTACTAAGGCCGAGCTTAATAGGAGCAAGAGACTTGGTGGCAACAACCAGAATGAAATATTATTTAATCTCAGCCTGAAGAATGAAAGGGATGAGCACTTGCCATGAGCAAACTTTGATAGGAACTAACTTTGCAACACCATATATAGGCTGGGCTTCTTCACTCACTCACTTTAGTTTTGGAGAGAGCATTGTGAAGCAGCAAAAGGCATAAAGGGAGTCGGAATGAAATAAAGTAGTCTCTCCTAGGGGTGCAAACGATCCGAGCCGCTCGCGAGCGGCTCGAGGCTCGGCTCGATTGGAGCTCGTTCAAACTCGACTCGGTTGATAAATGAACGAGCTCGAGCCAAAATTTCGAGCTCGTTAAACAAACGAGACGAGCTCGAGCTGTCAAAAGCTCGGCTCGATTGAGCTCGCGAGCCGAGATTTATATATATACAATATAGATATATGTAGTATATATGTATTATTTTAAATGATTTTGTAATTACGGTACTTTCTTCTTCTTTTTTCTTTTTTTTCTGAAGAAGTGGACAACTTTACCACATGGACCTGTCAAATCATTGGTGCTGTCTTGTCCAGCAGAGGATTGGTACTAAAGGGTAATATTTAAAGCAAAAGGAATAGGTGGTGAAGGCTTAGTTTGTCGATGTGGGACAAAGGAAAAGCCACCAAGTAGAAGGCAAAGAATTCTTCTGGCAGTCCCACATCGAAGGATTTGCAAAACTTTCATGGAGAGAACATTGTATAACTACAGCACAACTTCCATCATCATCCGTGGTCCTCCCGCGTGAGACCCGAGCCAACTCGAGCCGAGCTCGAGCTAAGGCTGAGAGTGGCGAGCCGAGCTCGAGCTGAGTATATATATTTCGAGCCGACCTCGAGCTCTTGAAAACTTGGCTCGACTCGGCTCGATTGCAGCCCTAGTCTCTCCCGCCTTTCTCCGATTTGATAAAGGGTACTTGCTCACAAAAGGGAATCCACTTTTTTTCTTCCAAAACCTTTCTTTTTTCGGTATGCCGCTCCGCCAGAAAGGAGAATTTTACTATTGTGATTTTTTTTGGGCCTTTGATTGCGTATTCAATATAGATCCATGTCTTTCTCCGTGCTGCTTCTCGTGCAGTCACTGTCCCATCCTCGATTTCCTTCGTCTTGTGAGCCGTAGCTTTGGCCCAGTCAGCATCAGGCCTCTCGTACCTATCACAGTGATGCTTCCTTGTTTCTTTTTCCTCAGGTGTAGAACTTCACTTTTTGCTCCTTCTTTTTCGTGAAGAAGCCCTTCGCCTTTCTGGTGTTCGGTTTTTACTTCTGCTTCTCCTTTTTCGTGGAGAAGCTTCATATCATCTCGTGATAGGACTCTTGCTCCTGCTCCTTCTTTCTCGTGAATGAGTCTTTTTATGGATTAATAGAGCCTATCTGTCTTCTCCGGAATTTCTTCGTGAAAGTCCGGAATCTTCTGGGTGATCTCGTATCCGCTGTAACTCCCGTATCTCATATACTCGTTTTTTGATTAAACGAGCGTATCCTTCGATTTTCTTCCTCTTTTTGTTGAGGATATCTTCGCTACTATGTATACTTCGCGAGTACGCTATTGACTCTTCTCCTCGGCGGGACTTGCTCCTTCTTGTGGAGCTCGAGGCAGTTCTGTCCCCTTTTCTTTGGAGATATCTTTGCTCGTGGTTTTTCTGCCATGTCCACCAGTAGGCTTTTTTGGAGCACCTGGTGGGGACCTATCTCCTCCCCCACCCAACTGGTTCTTTGGATCAAACGGTGTGATTGGATCTTCTCCCACCATGGTTGTTTTTCTAGGAATTCTTTCGTTTCCCATAGACGGCGCCAATTGTAGGGGGATGAAAACAATTGATGCTTCGGATCAACTTGGATTGCAACGGCTTATTTGTGCCTCTTCATCGGAACCCTAATTCGTCGTCAGAATCCTAATCTGCAAGACAAATAAGGGGTGAGCGCACCTCTGCCTCTCGCGGCAAAGGCCCTCCGATGCCAAAATTAGTATCATGTACTTCAATAAATCCTAATTATCAGTAGGGGAACAATATCAATGCCGAATATTGTGTACCTTTTACCTCCAGGTTTACCTCGTATTTATAGATTCACGGATGCTTACTACCCAAGTATCCTTGTTACCCTAGGATTCCTAACTCGTATAGGAAACCAGGATCTCTTGGACTTTCGTTCCATTATCGGTCTCTTTGCATAGTCTTTTTAGGACTCTTTCCCATAGTTATCCCAAGATCCCATTCACGTTGGGTGTCTTGCCTTGATCCTATATACTCGGAATCTCGTATCTTTACAGAATATCACTGTTCTGAACCCTTCTAGAGCATTCTTACCGCCTCACGATTTAAGGCAACTTCTTTCTCTGTTTAGCTATCTCATTGCCGAATAGTCCATATGGTCCAATGACCTCACATGCAACTGGTCCTCATCGTTATATCTGGACAAGTGACTTCACATGTCTTTGTCCTTATCAGCCGAACAGACTGCCTGGATCAATGACTTCTCATGTCACTGATCCTCATCGCCGTTCACCGCACTACCCGGCGGTAAGCATTGTCATATCAACCACGTGCTCCCAAATATCACGTGTTCGGCAACTAAATGTATCTGTTCGGGAATACCCCCTACATCTCGGATCATCCATCTCAAAAATCTGGGTGGCAACTCTTCGGGCACGCCTGTCGAGGACCCACACTACCCATCCATGTTACCGATTTCGTAGAGGCGCTTAGTCGTTTGTATATTCAGGAGATTATTTGACTTCTTGGGATTCTTATATCTATCGTGTTTGACCGAGATCTGAGGTTTACCGCGTGTTTTTAGCAAAGTTTGCAAGCTGCTTTGGGCACAAACCTCTTATTTAGCACTGCCTATCACCCATAAACCGATGGTCAATTCGAGCGAACGATTCAAATTTTGGAAGATATGCTTCAGGCTTGCGTTATGGATTTCAGGGGTAGTTGGGAAGACCATCTACCATTAGTCGAATTCGCATACAACAATAGTTATCAATTGAGTATCGAGATGGCACCGTATAAAGCCTTGAATGGGAGACCATGTCGATCACTCGTATGTTGGACCAAATTGGGGGAGGCTACATTAGTGGGGCCGGACATAATCAAAAAGACTACTGAGAGTATGAGATCGTTTCGTCAACGATTTTTGGAAGCGCTAGAGAGAACAACTGAACAAGTTAAGGTGATTCGCCAAAGGTTACTAACCGCTCAAAGTCGACAAAAGAACTATGCAGAACATCGACGTCGCCCATTATCATTCAAAGCAGGAGATCACGTGTTTCTAAAAGTGTTGCTGCGTCAAGGCTTGTCATGTTTCGGGAAGAAGGGAAAGCTTTCACCGCATTATATCGATCCGTTCGACATTATCAAGAAAATCAGGGAGGTTGCGTACCATTTGGCTTTGCCACTGAGATTATTGAATGTACATGATGTGTTTCACATATCTATGTTGAAGAAGTATGAACCAGATCCGTCACATGTGTTAGAATGGTCCGAAATCAAATTGGAAGCTGACACATCTTATGGGGAAGAGCCAATACGTATCCTAGACTAGCGCGACCAAGTGTTGAGGGGTAAGACGATACCGTTGGTTCGAGTCATCAGGGTAGCGAGGAGTCCACATGCGAAAGAGAGGGCGAAGTTAGGGAGAAGTACCTACACCTATTTCCGAAATAAGTTGACGTGAGTGTTTAATATCGAAATTTCATGCTATTTGACTTGTTGCATAATGTTGAGGATCATGGTAGTTATATGCATTCATGAAGCAAATGTTAGTTGGCATGACATAATAAATTTCGAGGACAAAATTTTTTTAAGGAGGATAGGGTGTAGAGACCTGTTATTTGTATAATTGATTTAAATGTTTTACAAGAAATAAAAGGAGGAAATTGGTTTGGAATATTGAGATTTGGGTTAATATGTTAAAGTGTTGTACTTGAGGGGTGAATGTGTGATGTGTGCCTGGTATACATAGAACATATGTGTGTGCATAGGGAATAACTTTCCATTTCCTTCTCTCTCTCTCTCTCGGCCCTTTCTCTCATGGTGGGCACATGCCCTAAAAATCGATCACGATAAGTGGGTGCGCCCCTTTTTTTAAAGCACGGTGAAATGCTCAATTCAGAGTCGCCACTTGGGTTTGAAGGTCCGCCACCCAAGGAACCAAACTTGAAATGCTTGCTACGTTATTTGATTTAAAAAGGCATGTAGATGTCGTCACCTTGATATATTAGGTTCGGGAGCCAGGTTACGAGAGGGGAAGGGATTTAAGGCTCCCCTCTCGCCCAATCTGGAGATTGATATCTACTCAAGCATTTGTAAAACATTTGCGATTCTCTCTCATTAATCAATTTTTAGCCAGTTTATGCGGGGGAATAGTTTAAAGGGGATTAAAATTGTAACAGATTTGCAGAATGTGATAGATGACAAGCTCACTTTATTAAAACAGTTAGTATAGGATAAAAATAGACTGCTATGGGAATTTAAATAGTCCGGAAGGCTGCTATTTTGGAGTACGTGTGTAGGAAGAAACCAACATGCACTGATCAAGTCACTGCATGCTGACCAGACGTGCGCGTGCGCCAGTATGTTTAAACCCACAGTTCTTATTTTCAAACTCTTTAGGCTCTGGAAGGACTAGTGCACACCTAAGACAAACCAAGAAGTTTATAGGCATTTAATATACAGTTGCAAACAGTTTGAATGGGCTACAAAGCCATAAAATGAATAAAACACCCCATAAATAGTGTGAGAACAAAAACAGGGCTCAAAGCCAGTTACCCATGCAAAGGCCAGCCACTGGTCAAGGCTAAACCTGTGTGAGCGGGTATAGCACTGCTGCGCGCAGGTTTGACTCAACAAACCAGTGCTTGGTTCTACATGTTTCTGGGTTCTGGGACATATCTAGAAAGGCCCAGAGGTATTCCATAGCAGCAGGTAAGCACATTAACTAAAAATTAGTAGTTTTAACTAAGGAAAGTAGTAAACTAGTTTTTAGCATACTTGCAGTGATCCATATACAAAAGTGAATACAAAATAACAGGGTTTCAGTCCCCGTTCAAGACCTGTGCGCGTTGGTTACCTGCAACATGGTTTTTGAAACTTTGCTAGCTTTAAGGCTGGGATTTGGTATTGATTACCAACCTTAACCCTGCCAACCCCCTTCAGCGATCAAAATAGAAAAACAATAGGTGTTTATACCTTTGGTTTTGGGTTTGAAAAAGTGATTGAGCTTTGAATGGATGGGTATGGGTTGATTGCTGTGTAGAAAACTAGGTGTGTAGCTTGCTAATATCTTTCTTTGGTGAAGAAGAAATGAACAAGAGGCTAGGATTGGAACTTTGTGCTTAGGGTTTTAAACCTTGGTAACCCTTTGGCATGGGGTGCATGAGGGGTATTTATAGGAGATGAGGGAGAAGTAACCAGCCAAGTAAGGGCTGGTTGGCCTGGAGGGAAAGCCTCCATTTTATTAAATGAGAGGAAAATGTGATGGGAGGTGTGTGAGAGGGGGACAGGGGACATCCTCTGCTCTGAGATCGCCTTTCAAATGAATAAACAGGGTCAAAGGGTGCCCCAAAAGTCTTGTGACCATGGCCTAGAAAAGGTGATGGGACAACTTTTGATTGGCGTACGTGGGTTATTGACCTGCTCGCGTGGGTCTAAATGCCACCATGTCGGTCAATGATCAAAGCTGACCCATGTCCAACACGTGCAATTTGGACCAACGCGCGCTAGTTTCAGACCAACGTGTGCATGTAGGCTTTCTCTGGATAGGTTTGGTTCAAAAGGGCATCAAACACTTAAAGCTCAATCATGCTAACATTCTCGGGGTGTTCTCGATCTGTTTCATCATTGGGGAATCACACAAGGTAAGGAAACTAATCTGGAAAACCCAGATTGGCATGTGTATAGTAGTCCCTCTTTGACGGAACTTGGAGCACCATTGTTGTGGTACAAGTAACGTCAAAGATTTCTAAACACCTCTCAAGTCTATCCAGAACAGAGCATACTAGCAAAGTAGACATGTAAACTTAAGGAACTTAATTGGCGGATTGAATTGGACGGGCAGACTATCGCTGGGGATGGAGGTAGACTTTGGATGAGTGAATCGCCGCTTGTTAATGTGTTAGGAAAAAAAGGCTGTCATTGTAGATTTGGACAAGACAGGTCGTTGTTGCTGAGGATCAAACTATCCTCGGCACAAGCAATTTCCAACAATCATGGGTAGGTCATGTCAGGTAGGTTAAATTCCATCTGTTGGGAATTAGAACCAATCTCTTTATCAAAGACCATCCGAGACAGAGCAATAAGGCTACTGGAAGATGCTCTAATAGCTAGATCGATGTGGACCAAGACGGACGAACCATCGTTGTGGATAGATTGGATGGGCGGACTATCGTTGAATTGGATAGGATAGGTTATTGTTGTGGATTGAATGGATGAGCAGACCATCATTAAGTTGGATGGGCGAATCATCATTGAGGATGACACGGACCATCATTGAGTTGGGACGGATAGATCATCATTGAGGACGACATGGACCATCGTTGAGTTGGGACAGATAGATCATCATTGAGGACGACACGGACCATCGTTGAGTTGGGACGGACGGATCATCATTGAGGACGACATGGACCATCTTTGAGTTGGGACAGATGGATCATCATTGAGGACGACATGGACCATCATTGAGGATGACATGGACCATCGTTGAGTTGGGACGGACAGATCATCATTGAGGATGACACAGACCATCGTTGAGTTAGGACGGGCGAATCATCATTGAGGATGACATGGACCATCAATGTGCTGGACAAGCGGATCATCATTGAGGATGACACAGACCATCATTCAGCTGGACGAGTGGATCATCATTAAGGATGACATGGACCATCGTTGAGTTGGGACGAGCGGATCATCATTGAGGATGATACGGACCATCATTGAGTTGGATGGGCAGATCATCATTGAGGATGACAAGGACCATTATTGCTGCTTTTGATACCGGATAGGCATGCTTTGGCACTTGACAAGCTTTTCCTGTTTTCAACATTTGATATATATAATATGCAATGATATGTAAACCAAATTGTTTGCACAAATTAAAAATGCAGATGCAAGCTAAGGGCGGCTCCTAGAAGGACAACGACGCCTAAGGGCTACCATTGAGCCTCATTACTTTACTGTCTTTTGTTTCTGGGATTCGGGCTTGCGTGCCCAGATAGAGAGATATTGAGCGGGCCGGCGTGCCCCAGTTGACATTAGATCCTTAGTAGGAATAGCATTGGGCTTGCATGCCCTTTCTTTGATGTTTGGGCGGATATGCCCCATAGATCTGCTTTTCCTTGGGCCGTTGAGCCTTGACATGCATGTTATTCCACTATTTTGATATTGATTAATGGTATATAAAAGTTGCATCTTTCGGTTTAAAAATAATAATTTATTTGTTTAGAAAAAATTATAAAAAAAAATTATAAACCAACCACAAATATCCAACTTATATTGACGAATGATCTGAGTCGACAAATAGACGCATGTACATGTATAGACTTGCCTAGCTCGAATGAAAAAAGAAGAAAAGCCCCATGACACAACACGAGCTCTTAGACACATGGAAAATAAAGACCACGTGCGGTGTAGTAAAATTTACTATACCGTACGGTTTAGTGAGTATCTCGTGTGGTATTTCAGGTCCAGTTCTTGGTTTTGGCTCACTTTTGGGCTTTTTGGGCTTTTTTGACTTTTTGGGCTATGTGAGTCCACATTCAAGCTCTCGAAAATATCTTTTTTTTTTATTTCATCATTGGAAAATTTAAAGAACCTTAGAGGCCCAGATTGAGGTATCTACAATACTAAACTCTCTTTTTCTTACTTTGCATTTAAGTTACATTGGGTTGTGATGTCAAATAGTAAGCTTTCGGAACTTGCAGTATTGGAACAGTTTATTGGTGAAATGCGCATGGGAAAATCCTTGGTGGATATTGAGATAGATATTTGAGTAATTTGATTATCGAAAATTATTAATAATTATGTTTAAAATCGAGGGCATGACAAGATCTCAGTTGAGTTTTTGCTTTAAACAAACTGGCTTGGAAGAGAGTTCTAGGCAGTTAATTTCCTTTGTAACCGATGGAGCTTGGATAGAGAGCTCCGGTACGGGGGTAGCAGCTTGGGTTCTGGAATCTGGTGGGATGGGAGGGCAACATCAGTGTATTCAACTAAGGGCGTCACCTGCTACTCTTGTGGAGATCAGGGCCGGTCTGATGGTGTTAGTGTGGGCAATTAAGCAGAAGATGGACTGTATTTGTATCAAAACTGATTGCGCAGTGTTCGTGCAACGTCTGGTGGATCTGAGTAGTGCTCCTGCAGATGTCCGGACTGCTCTCTCTGACTTTTGTTCCTTGTGTTCTAATTTTAATATTGTAAAAGTTGTTAAGGTGTCAAGACTGGATGTTAAGGCTGCCCACGATAAAGCTAGGGCAGTCCTAACTCAGATGTAATGTAATGTTGTTATTATTTATATGCAGTTTATGTTCGGTAAAAAAAATAAAATCCGGTGACTCTTCCCTCTTCTCTCTTCTCTCTTCTCTCTTCTAATTCTTCTCCATTCTCTAATTGATTTCCTTCTTTTCTAAATAGGTGGGTTTTTTTTTTATTTGCCCACAATAGGGTGAGTCACAATACCAGGTGTCACCAAAACACACACATGCCTGTGATCACTACGCGATTTGGTTTTATTTTCGGACAAGGAATGGTGTTCGAAATCAAAGTGAGTTCCCTAAACAATCTCATAAGAATACGAGAGACGTGTCAATAGACTCAAAATAATATTAGAAACATTTTGGAATATTGGTAATGTTAGAAAATACCAACTTCAAAGTTCGGTCATAGGCGCTACACACATTACTCTATTTTATCTCAAGATTTGTCTTTCTTACTTGATCATCAGAATTTGATTATGAAGGATCCTATCGACTCAAAACGTTGAGGGGAACGCAATGGCGCTATCCTCTTCATGGTTTGGCGAACATATATTAAATGGGCAAGGATGCCCCCACGTGGCCTACGCGGGTCCTGACTTGAATAATTTAATTGACACCGTTCATAAGTTCACTATTTATCCATAATATATTGTATATGTTATCAAGCATAAGAGTGAGATTAAATGCATAATTCAGTTTCTCAGGGTTGGATTATTACAACCTGTTAGAAAATGAGCTCAATAATATATATTCAACTTTGTTATACTGGTTTCCCTCACATGCAAATTGCCAAATTCGTCTCATGCGTGGAGATGCAAACAATTTGAAGAAACATAATACAAATTGAGAATAAATACAAATAGACTTGAACCCGAAACTCATCTGAAATCAAGACTTGAACAATATATGTTAAGTCACCAAATATTTTGAAAGCTTAAGTTGCCAGGAAAGTGTATGAATTGAAGCTATCCAATTTGGTAAAATGAATTTGTCAGAAGATTTGTTTTCTATAGACAAATGGAGACCTGAACCATGTGAGACCAACAATAATACAATTGAACAATAATACAAGTGAAAGTTAGCATTTTAAGATTCAAAATAGTTAACAAGTGGTAGTAATTAATGAAAAGGGTTTGTGGCACCCACCGTAATGTAAATAAGTATACAATGGAGGGGTTTGTGGGGACCTATTTATTAACTCAATATGCAATAAATTTTATAAAACAACTAACATGACTCACAATATCGAATTAAGTGGCCACTAAGTGATTTAAAATAAATAAGAAAATAGTGATAACTTCATTTTTAGGAAAGGTAAAAAATTCATTCATATCATACATGTTGGACAATTGGAGGTTAGTCGTGGGTAAAGAGTTGAGCTGACCCAGTCAATTGAGCCAATTTGTAAGTTCAAACAATTACCATTTTTAGATTGACTTTGATACAGACGACTATATTCACGACAAAGCTAGCAAATTGTAGCC
Source organism: Rhododendron kiyosumense (assembly GCA_019656275.1). Classification (NCBI taxonomy): domain Eukaryota; kingdom Viridiplantae; phylum Streptophyta; class Magnoliopsida; order Ericales; family Ericaceae; genus Rhododendron; species Rhododendron kiyosumense. The sequence goes on from BPLS01027376.1 coordinate 145,526, forward strand.
ACTTATTTGTTTTGTTAGTTATCGAAAAAAAGAAATACAAAATATATTATGTAGAGTAAATTACACTAAGCCCCGCTCAACTAATTCACATTTTTACTTAATCCCCTCAGACTAGAAAATCTGACATCGTGCACCTCTAACTATCCAGAGTTGACACTTAACACCCTTCTGTTAGGTCTCCGTCCATATGGCAAATGGAAAAAGGCAGTCAGCTTAAATGGGGTGTCTGGATCGAGCACCTATGCATGTCAGATGCCGTTGATTCTCGTGCTGGCCCACTCGGTTTTTTTTTTTTAAATTTTTGGATGGTTCGGATCGGTCGTTCGGTGGCCGTCGGTGCATTTTCCCTATGGTACCAATATCATTTTCGTTAATTTTTGGCTTTAGGGCTCTCGTACAACCAAATAGCTTAGAGCTAATCAACGAGAGCCTTAAAGCCCAAAATTAACGAAAATGATATTGGTACCGATGGTACCATAGGGAAAATGCACTGATGGCCATCGAACGGCTGATCCGGGCCGTCCAAAATTTAAAAAAAAAAATCGAGTGGGCTAATGCAGGAATCAACGGCATCCGACGTGTGTAGGCGCTGGATCCAAACATCCCATTTAAGCTAACTGCCTTTTTCCGTTTGCCATATGGACGGAGACCTAACAGAAGGGTGTTAAGTGTCAACTTTGGATAGTTAGAGGGTGCACGATGTTGGGTTTTGCAGTCTGAGGGAGTTAAGTAAAAACGCGGATTAGTTGATGGGGGCTTAGTGTAATTTACTCTGTTATGTAAGGTAATATATACTGATAGGAGAATGACAAACCTAATCAACATAAAATAGTGCAATCAATCAATACATACACATACTCTATACAAATGCATTCGGGCCTCCCAAGTCTCCAAATCCCTGATCCTAATTGCCTAGGTTTTTATTTTCATTTAATTTTTATAAAATTAGGAGAGAGAGAGAGCAAAAGTTATTCACTTCCCTAGGGACATTTTCACAAGGTGGCCCAACTCATCTCATCTCTCCATCATACATTTGTGTGATTTCCACTATCAAGTGTCAAGCCCATACAAAATGTTTTATTATCCAGTGCATCCAATGGGTAAAATGCTAGTAAAATATGTAATAGAATGACAAAAAATATTTCAAAATATAAGTGAGATGACTAGCAATTGCAATAACAAGAGTAACGAATTGGATTTTGATTTTCGCGCTCCATTTTTTACTGACGGTGCTTCACTTTGTTTATGGAATTACTAGTAATTTCACGTTAAAAGTGAAGTGCCATCAATAAAAAGAAGAGCACGAAAATTAGTTTCCTAACGAATTTGATATGAAAAATAATACTCCTTCCGTCCTAATTTAATTGTCACTTTTCAATTAATTATATCTTGTAATTTATAATATTTTATGTAATTTTAAAAAACATCGTATTGTAGAACAAATTGAAATCTATCAAACAAGATCCATATTGAATATAAAATTTCATTACCAATTAAAAGATAGGGTGCTGATTTTGCCACCCCTTTTTTCAACGCTATTCTCATGCAAGTGTATTTTCAAAAATACATTTTGCAGAGGAGTGACGTTAACAAAAAATGGAGTGGCAAAATCATTTCCCTAACGATATAACTAGTTTTTTTATTCAGTTAGAATAGAATTGAGATAAGTAAATTAGGATAGACGGAGTACATATTAGTGATGTTGCGGATTTGTCTTTTTAAAAATACTTTAATGATTTAGTCTTGAGAATACACTATGACAGACATTGTGCACGTGCGATGAAAGTCCCCGAGGCTGGTATCCGTTAGATGTGACAAATTAGGGAGTAAAGTGATAGTTCAGTGAAAGTTGTAGGGGTAAAGTGTAAACATGCTTTTTTCCCTTTTTTTTTTTGAAGATGCTTTTTTCCCTTTGAGATCGAATAATGAATGTCTTTTATTTATATTTTGATCCGAATAATGAATGTCTGAAACCCTTTTTCTAGGGTAAATTTCACTGACTTCCCCTGAGGTTTTTCACACTAGCAGAAACCTCCCTTGAGATTTCTAAAATATCACTGCCTTCCCTTTTTTTTTTGACATTACCAAGACTCCCCCTTATGTTAACTTGTTCACA
>BPLS01027377.1:0-10312 GCA_019656275.1 Rhododendron kiyosumense
CACCTGTTCGGCGACTAATCTTATCTGTTCGGGAATACCTCCCTACAATTGCTCCCCAGCCCCATCCGTTTGCCACTGTTCGAGGGCAATGGGTGGGGCTTTTTCAGAAACAATTAGCTCTGGACCATATTCGTCCTGCCCCGGGCAGTCATCACGATTGATACCTCTCAATATTTTTGGCGGCTTTGTCATAATACCGTCTCGGGGTAATAAGTTGACGTGGCGTATCTCGTACGCCATGCATTTAATTCGAAATGACGCTTTACTGAGAACGGCGTCAGAATAGCGTCTCTTGAAGCCCCTTTTCCGTTATATTCCTCATAACGGCGTAGGGGCGGCGTTTCATCTCCGTTTCTCACGCCTAGACCCCAGAGGAGGGCTTTTCAAAAACTAAAAGAAGTCCAACTTTTGGTTCTCTCTCTTTAACCAGGCGAAAACCTACTTCCCTCTTTTTCCGCCATTGCCACCGTCTGCAACTCGATTGCTCCTAAGGCCACCACTGCAATCATTCCGTAAGATTCTCGTTCTTACTCTCCTTCACTTTATTTCTGAGGCCTCTCGTCCTCGATTCTGCCTGCAGTTAGGGTTTATTTTCTTAGACTCGTAAAGTTTTCAAAGTACCCATGGCTGATGATAATACTCCCAAACCCGGTAAGTTTAGGGCACTCTGTGAGAATCCCACAGCCATGGCGGCCTTTAGGGCAGAGTACGCCATCCCTGACAATGTGGGACTCGAACTCGCCCCACTGGGGGCGGACAGGGATGGCGGCTCATGGGACAGGATGTGCATTCCCATCGTAGCAATTGTTGAGGGTGGAGTTCGTTTTCCCCTTCATCCATTACTTCGTCAGGTTTTGAATTGGTACCGCCTCACCCCCATGCAAGTTTCGACAAATGTTTTTAGGCTAGTAATGGGGGTCATAGCCCTAAATAGGATTCTGGGGACCCAATTAGGAATCTGGGATATCCAATGGTGGTACAGTATAGTGCTAAACCCCGAGTACAACACTTTTTACTTCAAAGTTAGGAGGGCAGAAAAGCGTTTCGTGCTAAACCTGCCTGATTCTGCTCGTGACCACGAGATCGACTTCCTCTACGTAACTGGAGCGTTCGAGCCAATAGGGGAAGACGGACAAGTGGTGGGTTTGCACTGCCCTCACATATGGGGTTACCCACGTATGCTCTCGATTTCGTCTTGTAACTCTTCGTTTACTGCTTTCTCGTAGCTTTCCCAAACTTTTAACCTTCGTTTTGGGTTTCAATAATGCAGCTGACAACGCCAACAAAAGGCCCCGACGCGTTCCGAGTCATATCCGAACAGAGGATATTAACAGAATTCTTAACTACACAGGGGAGCCGGGCACCCGAACAGCTGGTAGGGGCCGTGACGCAAACGTGCTACTAGGCTACGATCCTGCTTACAAAGGATTCATAGACAGGCGGTTGGCTAACCCGAGCACCAGCGGCGCCTCAACCTCAACAGCTCCCCAAGCGGAAAGCTCAGGACTGCAGGCTGAAGTCACGCTTGCCGGACAGCCAGGTGAAGTAAATATTCCTGAGGGTGTCCCTTCAACCCGAGTAGTTCGCAGGAGGTCTAGGCGAAGACAGAACAGGACCGGGCAGGTGACCGAGCAATCCGTTCCCCTTGGCACCACGAGTCAGTCGTCTTCTTCAGGCTACTCCCGATCTCCCCCGGATTTAGGTACGATGGCGCGAGAGCCTCTCAACCTCAGCTCCCTTCTCTCTGTCTCTACAAGGGGACGTGGTGCTGCCCACAGAGTGGCATCCACAGGTGCTCCCCCCCCACCCTCTCGCCGCACTAGAGGAGAGAGGCGCGAAAGGGACAGCTCTCTCGAAGCTGGGGACACCCAAGGGGACAAACGCCCGAGGACTGAAGACCCGTCCGCTTCTGACGCGCCAGCTGACGCAAGCGTCAGCCAGCCCCAATCGCCCCTTCTTCAGGTGCTTCCCCAAACGTGGGCTCCTACTCTCATGAGAGGTGATCGGCCCATTCACGTTGGGGATAGTGCCAGTTCTTCCGAGACGGCATTGGCTCTAGCACAGGCATTGTCTCTGCCTGTTGACATGCAGAAGGAAGCTGCATCGCCCGCTGATAGGCTGGTGTCCACTGGTCTCGTCAGTGGGATTAAGGTAAACAAACTTCCTTTTATTAGCAAGAGGCTCTGTTAGACGTTTTCTCTTAACAAAATGTCTGACGTTTGCGCAGTTTATTCAAAAAATGATGACTTTGGGGCAGAAGTTCCAGGCTTCTGAAGCTGAGAAGGTCAGGCTGATGAATGATAATACAAGACTGCTCCGGACAGTCACGAGGCTCGAGAGAGAGAGAGATAATGCCAAGGCAGACTATGCCGAGGCTAAAGGCAACTTGGAGACAGCCGAGGACAACCTCAAGCAGGCTCTAGCTGAGATAGACAACACCAAAAAAGCAGCCTTCGATGCTGGCTATGAGAAGGGCTTTGATGCAACTACAGCCAGCTATGTCGAGCAGATGTCGGGCATCCAGGATCAGATCTGGGCAGCAAGCTGGGAGGCCTGCTTGACCAAGGTTGGTGTCGCTGAGGATTCTCCTTTCTGGGAAAACAATGAACTGCCAAGCCGCCGTGCTCAAGTTGCAGATGAATCCCAGGGAGGTCCTGAAGATGACATTGATCAACAGATCGAGAATTTTGCTGGAGCTGAGGAAGTCCCTACTGAGGTGCTGAGGTCTACCCCTGAAGAGTCGCCTGTCCGGGGCTCAAACGTCGACCTCATTGCCGAAGAAGAGAATGCTGGTGGCGATGAAGTCCCAAGAGAGGCTGGAACAGAAGAAGCTGGGCAATCAACTGCCGAGGTCCAAGAACTGGACTGAACATGCCACGAAACAGTTCGCAGGTCCTGAGTGACCGTAGTTTGACCTAGCCCTGCGTGGCATCAAATCATCTTTTTCTTTTCCTGTTTTGTTTGTTTTACGTAAGTACTTTGCCCCTCGTGGCATAACTCTCTGGATTTCAACTGTTTGCTCGGCCCTTCGTGGCCTTTAATCTAGTACTTTTAGCTCGAAGCACCTCGTGCTCTCAATCTTTTTTCGTTTACTGCTTTGTGCAAGTGCAGCCTTTTCGTACATGATCTTTTGCATGTTCATATATGCAAGCCGTGTGCGTTTTACACACATCCCAAGTATTTCATACCTGTGGTAAGTTTCTCATACTTAGATTTTACTTTAGTATTTGGCGCGTCTCGTTATGCCTCACAGAGTCAAGTATTTCGTACTTACAGGTATCTCATACCCTTTAGCACAATCATTTACACGAATGATTTTGCCCGAACAGCTGCATATGTTTCGTATGCATCCCAAGTGTTTTCATACTTGGGATAAGTTTCTCGTACTTAGATTTCACTAGGTATTTGGCATGTCTCGTTATGCCTCATAGAATCAAGTATTTCGTACTTTTTAGCACAATCATTTACTCAAGTGTTAGTGCCCGAACAGCTTGCATGCGACCCAAGTGTTTTCATACTTGGGGTACATTTGTTTACAAGTTTCTCATACTTAAGCGTTTATTCGCGCGCAGTTCTCAAGCTATCAAGCATAGATATACTGCGTATGGCGCTCATGCCAATCCCATCCCATGCTCCCCAATATGAATAAGGAAAACAAATATACTATTCATATTTCATATCTAAGAAACCAAATCAAAAGGCTGAAGAAAAGGTGTCTTTATTCATAGACTGAACTTAAGGGGGCGTTATTCGTACCCCTTACAACTGAAATAGAATAAGAAACACAAGGGAATTGTATTCGTAATTCCCACACAATCACGTAGTGAAATAAAACTAAATTCTTTTAAACAAAGAATTTTCTCAGATTATGAGCATTCCACGGCCTCGGAATTGGGACGCCGTCCAGATCAACCAATCTGTAGGCCCCAGTGCCCACAATCTCTGTCACCTGATACGGGCCTTCCCAATTGGCTCCTAGCTTGCCTTCGTTGGCTACCTTGGTGTTGCCGAGCACCTTCCGTAGTACAAGGTCCCCGACACCAAACTCTCGTGGGTGAACATGCTTATTGTAGCTCTTCATCAGCTGTTCCTGGTATGAGGCCAAATGGACTAGGGCCCTTTCTCTCCTCTCCTCGGCGAGGTCAAGCTCAATTTCAAGGGCTCTGTCATTGCCCCCACTTTCAACCAACACAGTTCTGTTGGTTGGAAGTCCAACTTCTAGAGGTATAACTGCCTCCGTACCGTATGCCAACGAATAGGGGGTCTCTCCCGTAGACCTCCTAGGCGTTGTCCTATGAGCCCATAAAACAAGGGGCAATTCATCAGGCCATTTCCCCTTTGCCTTATCCAACCTCTTCTTGATCCCATCAAGAATGGTTTTGTTGGACGCTTCTGCCTGCCCATTACTCTGAGGGTAGGCTGGAGTTGAATAGTAATTTCGAATTCCATATTGGGCACAAAACGCTTTGAATTTCTTTTGAAATTGGGACCCGTTATCTGTGATCAAAGAATAAGGGACCCCAAATCGAGTAATAATACTCTTCCACACGAACTTCTCAACCATGGGTTCGGTGATTTTGGCCAGCGGTTCAGCCTCAATCCACTTGGTGAAGTAATCTGTTGCAACCAAAAGGAATTTTCGGTTCCCAGTTGCTTTATGCAATGGACCCACGATGTCCATTCCCCATTGAGCAAATGGCCAAGGACTTGTCAAAGGCACCAAATCCTCCGCAGGTGTTCGAATCATTGGTGAGAATTTTTGACATTTCTCACAAATTTTAACGTACATCTTTGCATCCTCCTGCATATGCGGCCACCAGTAGCCTTGGGTAATTGCTCGGTGGGCAATGGATCTTCCCCCAGCATGACTCCCACATGTTCCTTCGTGTATTTCGTGAAGAAATCTCTGAACCATCTCGGGGTGCACGCACAACAAATATGGGCCTGTGAAGGATTTTTTGTAGAGCTTCCCTTCTGGGGACAACCAAAACCTTGCTGACTTGGTTTTGACCTTATGTGCTTCCTTCTTGTCAGCGGGGAGTATTTCATTTCGTAAAAACTCCACAATTGGGTCCATCCAACTTGGACCCTGGTTCACTTCCAAAACTAATTCCACGCTTCTGCCAATGCTCGGCTCATTCAGATACTCAACTGCAACTCTTCTCTTGAGTTCAGTTGGAACTGCTGCTGCCAGCCACGCCAATGAATCGGCATGTGCATTTTGTCCGGAGCTTATCTGTTCAATGTGGACCCTCTCGAAGGTGTCAAGCAAATCTTTGGCGGCTTCCACGTATGCCGCCATCTTTTCATTCCGGGCCTGATACTCGCCGGACAGCTGGTTTACCACAAGCTGCGAGTCACAATGCACCCTAACTCTTTTTGCCTTCAGAGTCTTCGCACTTCTCAACCCAGCTAGGAGTGCCTCGTACTCCGCTACGTTATTCGACGCGCTGAATCCCAGCCGGACAGAGAGTTCTATCATAATTCCTCCAGGAGGAAAAAGAACAACACCAATTCCTGAACCAGTATTACAAGCTGATCCATCAACGAATAAATTCCATTCCGTGGCATCCTGTTCGGCTGAGACCTTGTCCATCGTGGACAGTGTTCCATTCTCCTGTCCTTTTTTCTTAGGAGGCAGGGGAGCTACCGTAGGAGAAAACTCTGCCACAAAATCAGCCAACACTTGGCCTTTAATTGCTGTTCGTGGTTGAAAATCAATATCATACTGACTCAGCTCGACGGACCACGTCGAGATTCTTCCAGAAAAATCTGCCTTTCGTAGCAGTGACTTTAGTGGAAACTCAGTGTACACTACAACCCTATGGCTTTGAAAGTAGTGTGGCAGCTTTCTCGTTGCTGTCCTAAGTGCCAGGACAAGTTTTTCCAGGGGCAGATATCTCGTTTCTGCGTCTAGCAATGTCTTACTTACATAGTAAATTGGGATTTGCTCAACTCCCAGATCCCTTAACAGGACTGCACTAACAGCATGCTCAGAAACAGCAAGATATAAAATTAAGGATTCACCTGGCTGTGGGGTTGACAGAAGCGGTGGCTCAGCCAGATACTTCTTCAGGTCCTGGAAAGCTTGCTCGCATTCTGCTCCCCATTCAAATCCTTCCCTCTTTTTCAACAACTGAAAGAAGGGCCTACACTTGTCGCTTGATCTGCTGATGAATCTATTGAGGGCTGCAGCCATCCCAGTTAGTCTTTGAACCTCCTTCGTGGTTTTGGGACTTTGCAACTTCTGCAGGGCCGCAATCTGGTCCGGGTTAGCCTCAATTCCCCTCATAGTCACCAAGTGCCCTAGGAATTTTCCAGAACCAACCCCAAACGCACATTTCGAGGCGTTGAGCTTTAATTTGTATTTCCTCAAGATCTCAAAGACCTCTCTCAAGTCTGTGATATGCCCTCGCTTGTCTCGGCTTTTCACCACCATATCGTCTATGTAAACCTCCATAGATTTCCCGAGCAGTTCTTTAAACATGAGAGTTGCAAGCCTCTGGTATGTTGCCCCTGCATTTCTTAGCCCAAACGGCATGACACTATAGCAGTACAAACCCCGTGGGGTGATGAAAGACGTCTTCTCCTGATCGGGCCCATACATAGCAATTTGATGGTATCCTCGATACGCATCAAGAAAACTCATTCGCTCGTAGCCAGCTGTTGCGTCAACCAACTGGTCTATCCTCGGGAGGGGAAAACTATCTTTGGGGCAAGCCTTGTTCAAGTCCGTGAAGTCCACACAGACACGCCACTTTCCGTTCTTCTTCTTCACGACTACAGTGTTGGATAGCCACTCAGGGTAATGAACCTCGCGTATTGCTTTTGCCTCAAGCAACCGATTAACCTCTTCAACAACAGCATCCACGTGCTGCACGGCAGCCCTACGCTTCTTCTGAATAACTGGTTTATGCTGAGGGTCAACATTCAGATGGTGACAGATTATGTCAGCATCTACACCGGGCATCTCTTCTGGTACCCATGCAAACACATCAATATACTCCTTCAGAAACTGTATTGATTCTGACTTTTCATCTGCTGGTAGTGATTCCCCAATCAAAAAATATCTTTCAGGATCAGCCTCGTTGATCTGAATCTTCTCCAATCCCTCGATCACCTTATCAGCCGGGCTTCTCCCGACATCCTCGATAGTCGGTTGATCTGGCACTTCCAGTGTATGGACATGATGGGCCTTTGGGGCCTTCTTAACGATGGAGATCAAACACTGTTGGGCCGCCTTTTGGTTACCCCTGATTGATTCGATCCCATTGGATCCTGGGAATTTCACCATCTGGTGGTAAGTAGAGGAGACTGCCCTCATCTTGTGTAACCAAGTTCTTCCTATAATCGCGTTATAAGAAGAGGGGACGTCTACCACCAGGAAATCCGTCCTTAAGACAACTGAACCTGCCCGAACAGGTAGGGTCACCTTTCCAAGGGGCCACACTGCCCCTGCACCAAACCCAATCAATGGTGTGGTGGACTGTTCCAAATCTGTCTGGGCCAGTCCAAGCTTCTTGAACGCATCGTAGTACATCACCTCTGTACAACTTCCTGAATCCACTAGGATCCTTTCAATGTCATACTCCCCAACTCGTAGGGTTATGACCAGAGCATCATTATGAGGTATCTGGACCTCTCCCAAATCATCATCCGTGAAGGCTATGCTCTCACTGCATACATCACTCTCTCGCCCTCTTTTATTGCCCAATCGCATCACGTGCTGATCATGCTTAAATTGCCTTTGCGACAGTCTAACCTCATTTCTCGTATAAGGTGCAGCCAACCCATGTATCATATGGATTACTCCCTTAGGATTCTGCTCGTAATCCAATTCCATGGCCTTCTCCTTTTCCTTGGGATTCTCCTGGATAAATTCCTTGAGATAGCCCCGAGAGACCAAATCATCGAGGTGTTTCTTGTACATCTCGCAATCTTCAGTCATGTGGCCCCAAGCCTTGTGGTAGCTGCAGTGCTGATTCGTAGCACGTCTAGCGTCTTTATCTCCACCAAGGCTCGGTGGCCACTTGAAGTACGGCTGATTCTTTATTCGATAAAGAATCCTGTAAATTGGCTCCTTCCAAACGGTATTGATAGAAAAGAAGGACTTAGGGTCAGGGGCTTGCTTTTCTTTATACGAATCCTTCTTAGCCTGCCCGTACTCCTTACGCTCCTTGTATGGCTTGGGCTCAGGCTTGTCCGCCTTCTTTGCTGGTGTCTTGGGCTCTTCGGCAGCCATCCTGCCGTCCTCGCGGAGTATGTCATCCTCCATTCTAGCGTGCTGCTCTATTCGCTCCATCAGTTTGGCCAACGTGGCCACTGGATGTTTATTCAATGAGCGACGCAGTTCCCCCCGAACAGGCAAGCCAGTTTTGAAGGTTGCTATGGCATATTCCTCACTGCAACTTTCAATCTCGTTGAAAGTTTCCCAGTACTTCTTTGCATAGTCTCTGATCGGCTCGTTCTCCACCTGCTTCATGGTGGAGAGACTCTCAAAAGTCTTTGGGGCCTTCCGGCTTGTCAAGAACCGAGCAGTGAATTCCTCGGCTAACTGCCTCCATCCTCTTATGGATCGAGGTGCCAGTTTATGAAACCAGCTCAGGGCCACTTTGCCAAGACTCGACGGAAACATTTTGCACAGAATGGCATCATCACCATCGTGCATGAACATGGCCTGTTGGTAATGCTGAATGTGAGCCACAGGGTCTGTGTTTGTCTCGTAAAGCACGAACGCCGCGTGCTTCACTCTGCTTGGCAACCTGGCCTCCTGTAGCCTTCTTGCGAACGGGGAGGCTGCGATGTTACTCAGGGCTTTACGTGCCGCTTCTCGTGCGGACACTGCCCCTTCCTCCTTTTCAATTGGCTTGTGAGCCGTGGCCTTGGCCCAGTCAGTGTCAGGTCTTTCGTACCTATCTCGATGATGCTTCCTTGTCTTTTCCTCAGATGAGGAACTTCGTTCTCTGCTTCTTCTTCTTCGAGAAGAAGCCCTTCGCCTTTCTGGCGTACGGTCTCTACTTCTGCTTCTCCTTCTCCGTGGGGAAGCTTCACACCGTCTCGTGGTAGGGCTGTTGCTCCTGCCTCTTCTTTCTCGTGAACGAGGCTGTTTATGGACTAGCAAAGCCCTCCTGTCTTCTCTAGAACTCCTTCGCGAAAGTCCGGAGTCTTCCGGGTGATCTCGTACCCGCTGCAGCTCTCGTATCTCGTATTCTCGTCTCTTAATCAGACGAGCGCACTCCTCAATTTCTCTCCTCTTTATGTCGAGGATATCTTCACTGTTATGGACACTTTTTGAACGGTCCACCGATGCCTCTCTTCGGTAGGATTTGCTCCTTCTCGTGGAGCCAGTAGCTGCTTTGTCCTCTCTTCCAGCGGGCTTTCTCGGAGCTCCTGGCGGAGATTTATCCCCTCCACCAGTTAACTGGTTCTTTGGATCAAACGGCGTGGTTGGATCTTCTTCCATCATGGCTATGTTTTCACGAACTTGTTCGTTTCCCACAGACGGCGCCAATTGTAGGGGGATGAAAACAATTAGTGTTCTGAACAACACCGATTTGCAACGGCTACACGTGCCTCTACACCGGAACCCTAGTTCTTCGCCGGAACCCTAATCTGCAAAACAGACAAGGGGTGAGCGCACCTTTGCCTCTCGTGGCAAAGGCCCTCCGATGCTTAAGTTAGTATCACGTACTGGTCTAAACCCTAATTATCAGTAGGAAAGCAATAAGAGATGGCCAAACATTGCGTACCCTTTACCTCCAGGTTTACCTCATATTTATAGATTCGTGGATGCTTGCCGCCCAAGCATCCCTGTTGCCCTAGGATTCCTACCTCGTATAGGAAACCTAGTATCTCATGGATTCTCGTTCCCTTATCTGTATAATAGCTTAACCATTATGGGACTCTTTTCCATAATTATCCGAACACCCCACCCACGTTGGGTCTCTTGCCTCGATCCTATTTACCCGGGATCCTATCCTTTTATGGAATACTACCATTCTGGAACATTCTTGCCACGTCACGACTTAGGGCAACGTTTTCCACTGTTCGGCTTCCTCTTTGCCGAACAGTCCTCCTGGACCAATGACTTCACATGCAACTGGTCCACGTTGTTACATCTGGTCAAATGACTTCACATGTCTTTTGACCTTAGCAGCCGAACAGACTGTCTGGACCAATGGCTTCACATGTCATTGGTCCATATCTCCGTTCATCGCACTGCCCGGCAATAAACTTGTCATGCCTGCCACGTGTCCCTAACACATCACCTGTTCGGCGACTAATCTTATCTGTTCGGGAATACCTCCCTACA
>BPLS01027379.1:0-14256 GCA_019656275.1 Rhododendron kiyosumense
GATACCTTAAGGAAAAATCCTCTTAGTTGAGGTAATCGAACGGATAACACAATTGCCTGATTGAGATTAGTTATTTCAAATCAATTTGAAAAGAGTAATTTCTTCTCTGAAGTTATTTCTTTTCTGGCACGCCCGCACACAATCATTTGCCATTTGATTGAGCTAATTCAGCCCAAAACAATTTTTGGCACGCCCGGTGGGACACAAAGGTGTCAAAACGCCAAGGCTTCGAAAGCAAATAGGAACACCCATTGGTGATCTAGCGCCAGAAGAACAAGCTGTGTCGGAACAGGCAGCAGAACTAGGAACGCCTACAAATCCTGTTTTTCCTCAATTGGCTTTAGAACTCGAAGAGCCTCTTTATGAAGAGCCCTCTTACGAAGCACCTCTTGAGGAAGTACCTCCAAACTTCCAAAGAGGACAAGCCAGTGGCAAAGACCACGATAGAGAGGAAGTGTTTAGAGAAATGATGATAGCTTTTCGAGAGATGGCTCAAACCCAAAGAGCCATGATCAAAAGCATGAGAAATAGGTTGCCCAACTTAGAGGCAGCGGGAAATAGCCCAGGGGATAATGGGCAAAACAATCATGCCAACTCGAGCACTCACCAAAGTCCCTTCGAAGGAAGGCTTGGAGAGGATGTTGGTAGAAATAGGATGAAATCTAGAACAGGTAAGGAAAAGATGTATCCAGATAAAATACCACAATCTTGGTATGAGCCTGTGAAACCTACAAAACCTATCCTAGAAATTCCAAGGCAATCTCATGGTGTCACCATAGGGGTTCAACGAAACATTAGAGAAAGACAGAGCATGAATCATCTCTTCGAACCCTCACTTGGGGAATGGGAGGATGATTCAGAACCAGAATTGGTTCATAAGCCTGAGAGAAGGGGTGAAAACCCACAACACCCTCGGCAAAATGTCCCAACCACCAAGAATCCTCTCACGACAGCTTATGGAAGCCATAGGTCTGTTCGAACAAATGAAGCATTTGATAAAATGCAACATCCACCGTATGGGAGGATCCCTAGAGAGAAACAAGGGGATTTAAACACGATAAGGGGAGTTTATGAGGACGGTTTCATAGGACCAGAGCCTCCTATTGAAAATCAGGAGCAAAACTTCCTTAAAGGCAATCCAATACTAAGAGACCAAGTCATGGGTCTCATACAAGAGGTTTGTGGACCTCGAACTCGGGGGGTACAACCTCAAATTTATAGAAAACCATATCCAGAATGAGTAGACACGACTTTCCAAATCCCTAGAGAGTTTAAAATCCCAGATTTTACTTTGTTCTATGGGGATGGGAGACAGTCTTCTATAGAGCACATAGCAAGGTTTTCTGCCCAGTGTAAGAATTTGGCTCAAAATGGCTTCATGAAATTGAAGCTATTCCCAAATTCTTTGTCCGGGCCAGCTTTTGCATGGTATACTAACTTACCACCAGAGTCAATAACTGATTGGTTTCAGATGGAAGAGGCATTCCATGCACAGTTCTTTAATGCTGAGCCTGAAGTCTCTATGGCAAACTTAGCAAGGTTGAAGCAGAAACCAGATGAGAAAGTAGCAGATTTCATATCTAGGTTCAAAAGAGCAAAAACCAAATGCAAACTTCGCCTGCCAGAGGCAGAATCATAAGATTAGCACAAGATGGTTTAGAAAGAGAGCTTCGAAAGAGGTTCGATTCTACAGAGTTTAGAGACTTTGCAGATCTAACCTATAAAGTGGCTAGATACGAATCACTGCTAGAGGAGAATATGGACAGACATAAGTCTTCCTACCCTACATATTATAGGGACCCCAATTACGAGATAGATGCCACAGAAATTATAGAGCATGATCCTTGTGTTTGCGAGCCTTTGATTCAAAAGAATGTATCTCTAGGACAGAAGTTCAAACAAAAAGAGATTACTAAAGTGTACTCTTTTGATATATCAAAAGCTGATGAAATTTTTGATTTCTTGTTGAGAAAGAAAATCATCAAGCTGCCTTCGAATGTGAAACTGCCCACAACAGAAGAAAAGAATGGGAAGACTTATTGCAAATGGCATGACTCTTGGTCCCATTCAACTAAGTCTTGTAATGTTTTTCGTGACAGGATTCAAGAACAAATCAAGAAGGGAAGAATCAAATTTTCAGAAAAGACTATGGGAATTGATACAGTGCCTTTTCCAAAGGTAGAAGAAGTCAATACCAATGTGCCGTCCTCACTGGCTCGAACTGTCAAAAAATATTGGCAGGATAAGGAGGCACCTGTGAACATGAATACTGTTCAATATGGAAGGGGCAAGCCATACGCTGGCCATCCTCGAGGCATGGGAATGAGGCCAACTCCCTATAGACGAACCAGGGATGGGTTGTCTTCACAGAGGTTCTCAGGTAATAATCATTTGCCCATGTTGGAAGTCTTATTTTTGGAGTGCTTGTGTGTAGGATGCAGGGCCAATTATCTGGTTTTTAAGGACTTGGATAGAAAGAGCGTGAGTTTTTTCCCTAAGGAGATGGGAATGAAGAGAATGACTCCAGTGTAAGCAAAGCTAAGTGACAGTAAGCTCTGGTTGGCACCAAAGAGAGATGTGCCCACTAGCCATGTCCCAGCCATCCACAGAAGGGAGTTGCCGCCTTCGAAGAAAGCCAACATTGGTCAGACGACTGAGGCACCAGGAGAAGCCAAACAAGAGGAGTTCACTTTGGTAAAAGGGGTTCCTGATTGGTTCCTCAAGCAAGTTAAGCCTGATCTGTTCCAAGGATACAAAAGCTCCAACAGGAGTGAGAACAGGACTTTCAAGCCACCAGTCTCGAACTTAGGAAACTGGGTGTTAATCAGGGATCCCAAGTCCCAAATACCACAGATGGTTCCACTGCTTTCAAGAACTCAGAAGAGGAAGCTCCAGAGAAAATACACGTTTTTCCAATCAGGAGAATCCTTAACGGGGGAAGAATCAGGCAGGGGAGCAAGGCCTAATCCATGGTTTGACAGGGTTAAGAGGGACCCAGAACAGTTTCCAGCCCAGTATCATGAGAGGGAGACTTTGAGGAAAGTAACCTCTGCCATGCTTGAAGAAGATCTCGATCCACCTTCTCCCAATTCATTGGCTAGTTATCAGTCAGGGTTACTCGAAGCCATGTTGGTAGAGTAAGAAGGAATCGAAGGAAGCTCTTCACCCATGGAACTATCAGCACAAGAGGTTGAGAGCAAGGAAGCTAGAGAAACTGAGACAATTAAACCAACCAAGGAAATGGCAACAATCCAATTTGGGGAGCAGCCAGAAGTGCAGGTGAATATGGTGTATCCATGCTCTATGGATTTCTTCAAGAATGGCCAGATATCGAAAGGCCAAGGTGATGCTTGGTCGAACTTGAGCAAGCCAGATGACTTTGAAGAAACACTGAGTGATGAAGAATTGAACATCATATCTAACAATTATGACCTGGAAGAAGTGGCTCAGATTGAGATGGACGAGAACCTGGTATGTGAAATTGAGCAGAGTCAAGAGAGTTTGGAGGTAAGCTCAAAAGAAAGTGCATGTTTTGTGCCGGATTCCATGTCCGACGTCGAATACCCCTTGGTAATAGATTTAAATTATGTGGAAATTTTATATCCATTCAAATTACCTACTATCGCAATGAGACAACATTTGCGTCCATTATATATTACTGCATATTTCGATGGAGTCTCACTTAATAGAATCTTGGTGGATAATGGAGCTGCAGTGAATATTTTGCCTTTCCAAACCTTGAGAAAGCTAGGAAAAGGAAAAGAAAAATTGATTCCAACTAGCACATCCATTGCAGGATTTACTGGAGAAAGTCAACATGCCAGGGGAATCATCTCCATTAGATTGGCAGTCGGAGGCATAGAGACTGATACTGCTTTCTTTGTAGTTGACACATATGCTAAATAGAATGCTTTATTGGGAAGAGATTGGATTCATGTTAATGGATGTATCCCTTCCTCTATGCATCAGGAATTAATGATTGTTAAGTATGACAAAGGCAAAGAAGTGGGTGTTGAAGGAGTCAAAACTGATCCACATCCATTTAGTGCCACGGCAAATTTTGCTGAAGCAGAAATGTACAAATCAAATGTAGTTCCTTTGAGTGAATTACTGCAAGCAGCCACTTACCCAACCAACGAGATGGAACTGGGAGAATTGGTAGAGCTGAAGTCGAAGCTGAAGCAAACCGTTGATTATGAATCAGACACCCCAAAAGATGATGCTGCTTGGATGTAAGTCCAAGGAAGAGGCAGAAGAAGAGGCCAACTCTTTGGCTTTGGTGAGGTATGTTGCTTTGGGGATCGAGCAGAAGATTCAGGAAGACAACATATGGGAAGATGTTATGCAGGATGATAAGCCCCATGAGGAGGAAATCCAGATTGCTTCTCCAGAACAGGTGGAAGCTCAAGACCTTCTGGAGGAAGTAAAATTGGGGGATGAACAAAACCCCAATCCAGTGTTCATTAATAAACGGCTTGAGCCAGAGGTGAATGCTGGGTTAATAGCATTATTAAAAGCAAACAAAGATTACTTTGCATGGAGTTACAAGGAACTACCTGGATTGGACAGGGAATTGGTGGAGCATAGGTTACCTATCAAGCCACAATTCAAACCTGTAAAACAACTAACCAAGAAGATGAGTCCAGAAACTATTGCAAGTGTTAAAAAGGAGATGCAGAGACTTCTAGACGCAGGTTTTATTAGAACAGCCAGGTATGTCGAATGGCTATCTAATGTGGTTCCAGTCCCTAAAAAAAATGGGACTATCAGGATCTGTGTTGACTTTCGAAACCTAAATACTGCAACTCCTAAAGACGAATACCCAATGCCTAATGTGGATACACTTGTGGACAGTTTAGCTGGACACAAGATATTGTCCATTTTGGATGGGCATTCAGGGTATAATCAAATTTGTATTACAAAGGAAGATGTGCATAAAACAGTATTTGCTTGCCCTGATAATATTGGCATTTTTGAATGGGTCAAAATGCCATTTGGACTAAAAAATGCTGGAGCCACTTACCAGAGGGCTATGAATACCATTTTTCATAATTTGGTTGGAAGTTTTCTTGAGTGTTACATAGATGATATCATTGTGAAGTCAAATTCTGATGAGAATCATTTGAAACACTTGGAGAAGGCATTTCAACAAATGAAGTATTATCAGTTGAAATTGAATCCAGAAAAGTGTGCTTTTGGAGTGTCAGCTGGAAAATTTCTAGGGTATTTAGTCCACAACAAAGGAATACAAGTTGACAAGAACAAAGCGAAGGCTATCATTGAAGCCAAACCACCTTCTACAAAGAAGGAGTTGCAAAGGCTTCTTGGTCAATTAAATTTCCTTCGAAGGTTTATATCTAACACTGCAGGGAAAACTAAAATCTTCTCTTCTTTGTTGAAATTGAAGGAAGGGGAAGAATTTGGTCCAGAGAGCATAATGAGGCCTTCAAAGCCATCAAGGGCTATCTAGCCAACCCTCCTGTTTTGGCACCTCCCATCAAAGGAAAGCCAGTAAAGTTGTACTTAGCTGCAACACATGACTCAATAGGAGTACTGTTGGCTCAAGACAATGAAGATGGCAAGGAAAGAGCAGTTTATTATCTTAGTAGGTTCTTAAACTCCTATGAATGCAAGTATGCTGCAGTAGAGAAATTGTGTTTAGCTTTATTTTATGCTTCCAAGAAACTCAGGCATTATATGTTGCCTAGAGTAACTTATGTTATTTCTCAAACTGATGTAATTAAGCACATGCTTTCGAAGCCGGTGCTTAGTGGGAAGATTGGGAAATGGATAGTATCTTTGATTGAGTTTTGTCTTGAATATGTATCACAAAAATCAGTGAAAGGCCAGGCATTGGCCAATTTTTTAGCTGATCATCCAAATGAGTTTGGGACACCAAGAGCATTGGAAGCCACTGTGGTCGAGATCAAGCCATGGAAATTATGGTTCGATGGGTCAAGAACTGCTCAAATGGCTAGAGTAGGCATAATTATGGAGTCTCCCCAAGGGTTGAAAACCAAATATGGTTTTCGACTGAATGAGGGACAATGTTCCAATAATCAGGCAGAATATGAAGCGTTGATCATAGGATTAGAAATCTTACTTAACCTGAAAGTGAGTGTTGCTGAAGTTTTTGGAGATTCTCAGCTAGTGATAAATCAGCTAAATGGACAGTTTAAATGCACTAGTCCAGCGTTGATAATTTATTATCAACAGGCTAAGAAGTTGATGGATCAGTTCTTTATGCTTACTTTAACTTATATACCTAGATTCTTTAATGAAGAAGCTGATGAAATAGCTCAAAGGGCATCTGATTTCAGAGTTTTGTCAGAACATAAAAAGGAGTTTTGTCAATTAACTTTGAGAAAATCTCTGCCCAGGTTGCAAAACAGAGTAGCTGGTTTCGAAGTATTGGAAATTAATGTTCCTACTAGTCAAAATGTTGATTGGAGGCAAGCATTGATTGAGTATTTAACCAAACCAGACAGCGTTGCAGACAAGGCAACCAAGTTGAAAGCAATAAACTATATAATGTACAACAGTGAGCTGTTCAAGAGAGGGATGGACGGCCTTCTTTTTAAATGCTTAAGCAAGGTGAGTGCCTTTAAAGTAATGGCTGAAGTACATGAAGGAATTTGTGGAGCACATCAAGCTGGCATAAAAATGAGATGGTTGATAAGGAGGTATGGTTATTATTGGCCTACCATCCTCAAAGATTGTATAGATTATGCAAAAGGGTGTCAAGCCTGTCAAAAAATAGATCCACTCAAGCATTTGCCAGTGACGGATTTGCAATATGTGATAAAACCATGGCCTTTCAGGGGATGGGCCATGGACATGATTGTGATGATTTATCCTCCTTTATTGGAGAAGCATAAGTTTATCCTAGTAGCTACTGATTATTTCACAAAATGGGTGGAAGCACAAGTTTATCAGGAGGTAAAACAAACCAATGTCATTGATTTCATAAAAGGAATCATATACAGGTTTGGAAGCCTTCAAACGATAACAGTGGATAATGGTTCCATATTCGAAGGGAAGCTGGTGAAGAATTTTGCTAGTAACCATGGAATTTCATTAATATATACCAGCACTTATTATGCTCAGTCAAATGGTCAAGCAGAATCAACCAACAAGATCATCAAGAAGGGGATCCAAAGAATGGTGGATCAGAACCCAGAGGTTTGGCATGAGTTGTTACTTGACACTTTGTGGGCATATAGAAATACAAAGAGGACTAGCACGGGCACTACTCCATTTGCATTAACTTATGGACATGATGCTGTGTTGCCCATGGAGATTACTGTAAGATCTCAGAGAGTAGCATGTCAAAATAATTTGGATACATGGTCTTATCATCAAGCCATGCATATGGAGTTAGAAGATATTGATGAAGCCAGAATAAAAGCTTTAAATCAAATCATGTTGCAAAAGGCAAGAGTAGCAAGGAGTTATAATAAGAGAGTCGCCCTTCGAAGCTTCGATGAAGGAGATTTAGTGTGGAAGGTTATTCTTCCTATCAAGGATAGGAGAATAACAAGGGACGGATTAGGAAAATGGGCACCAACATGGGAGGGGCCTTTTCAAATCCATAGAGTATTGAGAGGAGGAGCCTATCATTTGAGAAATCTGAATGGTTATGTTCATCGAAGGAAAATGAATGGAAGGCATCTCAAGGCTTATATTCCATCTATATGGGAATCCTTTCATAGAAGATAGCTTTCGAAGGACGGTTTTTGTGGGTTTCGATGGGAGTTGGTTATTTTAGGCTAAAACCAAAGCGAATCCTGAATTCGAAGCATTGGTTGTATAGCGGTATGATTTCAATTGGTTTTGACATTCAGGAGTTTTGTCTTTGAAGTTCTTATATGATCATATTTCAGCCAAGTTGTCATATTAGCATTCGGAGCCACAAAAGAGTCAAGCATTGCCAACCAAATTTCCCATTATATTTATGAAATAAAAAAGAGTAAACAAAAGAAAACCCAACTGGGTTTGAAACAGATCCAAGTGGATCTGAACAAAAAAATGAACACTCCGGCTAAAAAAGCAAAAATGAAGATCATAGTTGATCCTCATAGTCCCAAAGGAGAGTCTTTAAGAGGATCCTCCCTCCGGGGGACTTTTTGCTTCGTGAGCCGAGAGGACGGTTGAGAGATCATCCCAGGTCCTAGCCAAGCAGAGACGTGAAGCTGTCTCTACGCACACCAGCTGGCTTCGAAGCTGTTCGACCTCGCTTCGAAGGGCCTGGAGCTCTGTTTGGATCTCTCTCTTGAGCTCCGTAGGCAATTTGGCCAGCTTAGCCATCTCATTGGCAAGGTCGACGGAGAGAATGGGTTGATCAGTGTCCATAGCTGAATATGGAGAGTAAGGGAGAATGAGAGGGTGGATACACCGTCCTGTTAACATATGGGTATATTTATAGTGCAAAGGATCCACTTCAGTGATTACGGGCATTGATGAGTGGAAATACGTAAGGCTCAGAAGACGAAGGGTCTGAGAGCGTTTGGACGTCATGCGTTCTAATAATTAATGGATTGCAACTCACAAGGAGACGGCTGGGAAGCCACTGGAAA
Organism: Rhododendron kiyosumense; assembly: GCA_019656275.1. Taxonomy (NCBI): domain Eukaryota; kingdom Viridiplantae; phylum Streptophyta; class Magnoliopsida; order Ericales; family Ericaceae; genus Rhododendron; species Rhododendron kiyosumense. Next base: position 8,577 of record BPLS01027379.1, read on the forward strand.
TAAATGAGTTGGATTAGACCACATTTGGTTGGTCTTTGAAATACGAGCATGTTTCAGAACGTTTAGCGTTGTTTGTTATTTATTCGAGGGCTTCGAAGGAGAAGCCTAGTGAGAAATAAATAATAAAATGCTTGTATGGGAAATTTTTGTTTTCTGTATTCTTTGATCTTCTTTATGCTCAATTGGTAGTTAGCATCACAGGAGTGAAGATTAAAACAGTAACGAAAAGCTAAATCACCAATTCATTGGTCAAAACCAGTACTAAATACAGAAATACGAATAAGCATTTTTATTCATTACATCAACTCAGAAGGTTACAAGAGATTACATTGAGAAACCTATCTAAGGATTTATTACATTTGCATAAAGGATTACATTGAGGAACCTATCTAAGGCCTAATAGTATCACAAAGCTGGGTCTCTAGGGATCAACCAACTGAGATACAAAGACTTGAACCAAGCTTCATTGTGACTTGGTTCAAGCTCCCTATCAGTTATTAGTAGGGAGATAGAGCTCAAAGCTCCATTGGTAGGTAGATAGGCTTCGAAGACCATTGTCGTTTGATTCTTTGGTCTTCGAAGCGACCACTAGATTCAGACACATCGCGAGAACTGATGTGGCTGTACCTAGGGGCCTTAGGGTTTAGGGGAAATCTCGCGAGAAATGATGTGGCTATGTTTGGAAGCTTTTCTTCGAAAGCGGTGGAGGAGGCTTCATGATAGTTTTGCTCTGAAGCCCTAACTGGAGAACGTGGTTCGGAGGTTGCAGAAGGAAGAAAGCAGAAGAAGAAGATGTGTATGAGTTTTCTTTTTCCCAAAGACCTCTATTTATATCAGTAAGCTTGGGAGTATTCATTTATGACTCTTTAAGATACGGTAGGTGAGGAGTTGGCACAATGCTCTTTCTGAGTAAAGGAAAGTGGAAAACAGTGTATGATTTTATTACGAGTGTACTTGCCCAAAAAGAATCAAATAATCAACGAAAGAATAAAGTACAAACTGTGTAAAGTTACAGAAAAGGACTAGTTACATTACAAATGGTAGTTAGAAGTCCTCGAAGAGAACTAGAGTTAGCTTCCAAAAGTGACTATGAGCTGCTCTTCTCCTCTGTTCCTCTCGAATGGAAGGAATAAGCTGTGGGAGTGTCGACTCATCCTTTAGTGCTTCACCTTCAAGCTCTAAGAAGCCACCAGAGACTTCAGCTATCTCCTCCCGGACCTTCTTCATTTCTTCTCGTAACCGCTGCATCTTCTTGTCAAGCTCTGAAAGCTTATCTTTTCGAGCCTGATATAGAGATAGGCGAGAGGCGGTCTCAAATGCTTTGGCTTCTAACTTGTTGACCTTCTCGAGGGTTGAGCCAATGCTCTCGGACAAGAAGTGGTTGTGGGCAATCAATTCACTGAATTGCTTAAGGTGTTCTTGGAGAGTTGAATTGATTGATGAAGGAAGTCCTTGGGAGAGAAATAAGGCCTGATAACACACCTCGAAGTGATAGGCTAAACTATGTTCAATCAAAGTAGGAAGTCCTAACTGATTTAAAGTCCTCAGAAGGCTCTTTAGTGTCAGAACTTCTTCCTTCGAAAGAACATGTTTAATCCTAAAGGAAGGCAAGATAAGAGGTGTGGAGGGGCTCAAAAGTTGCTGAAGGCTTTCCAAAGGGTTCGAAGAGATAAGAGGAGTGGGAGTAGCAATTTTATTGCAAAATTCTTCCAATTGACTCTTGAAGAAGGATATGTCAAAAACCACTAAGGGCAAGTCAATTGGAGAAGAGGAAGATGTGGGATGGTCTCCAGGAAGAAGGACCATTCCTATTGCCTGCATAAAGATTATAAGTTGAGGCTAAGTGGAATGAAAAACAGGAAAGGAAATGTATGATTGAGTGTCAAGAGTACCTGATCTGAGGAGGAAGTCGAGCTGGAGCCTTGATCCTCAGCACTTCTGAGAGTATGGCCCTTCGAAGCCAAAGTAGGGTCTATCCTTAGAAGCCCCTCCCCTAAAACCGATAAGGGAGTGAAGGGGAGGTCTCTCTGGAGGATGGGAAGTGGCCCCAGAGTCTTTGAAGGAGCCAAACTGGCCATGACCTGTGCAAAGGTCGGCTCAGTAAGGAATGACAGCAAAGTGTGCATGTCAATATCCTTTTCAGCAAAATCTTTCTGTACAGAAAGAGCTTGAACAGGGGATGCCTCTAAAAAACAAAGGTAAATTAGAGTGAATCCTTTCACAATTCGAAAGGTGAGTGTCCAGAGGATACCTTGTGAGGGTCATCTTCTGACGTTTGGAGTGAAGGCTCTATCACTTCTTGTTGAAGGCAAGGAACAAGAGCTAGGTCCAATGCCTCAACAGGGGATGCAACTTGAGCCTGCAAAGAAATTAGCAATGAATCATGAGCACAAGAAACACATGAAAATGTGTGCAGTATATATTGACTTACCTCTTCTGGGGAGGAAGGTTTCTTTGGGGAAACAGGCCTCTTGGGATGAGTTATTTTCCTCACATAGGGGAGGGTCTCCTTCAGTTTTCTTGTTTCACCTGGTTCGAACTCATGAATCAGAATTACAGTAAAGTTCCCTTACTCCTAAGGAAGTACTGAATCATAAATAAAAAAGGAATTTACCCCTGGAGGCCAATATCTCTGTATCACTCTCTGTTTCTTCATCACTGGAAGAAACCTGAGGGCCACGCTTCCTGGTGGTCCTGATCCTCTTCGAAGCTGAAAGGAAGGGGATAAGGAGGTGACTCGGATAAATAATATGGGAGTTTAAAGATTAATTAGAGGGAAGGAAACCAACCTGGAGGTTCAGCTGAGGACTCGAGATAGTGCTTAGTTGGAATTACTTCTGTGGGCTGAGAAGTAATTTTTCTTTTCTTTGAAGCACTTTCTGAAGAAGAGGTAGCACCTGCAGTGTTGAATATAATTAGATTTGGTTTCAGCAAAAGAGAAGATATGTTCAGAGACAATTACCTCTTTTTTGTGTTACCCTCATAGACTGCCTTCTTGGTGGAGAAGAAGGAATGACCATTGCAATGGGGGAGGTTTCGAATGGAGTCAATTTTTGTTCAACTTCACCTCCAGCAATGTCTTCGATCCCTCCAGCTAGGCCAAATTCGTTGTCGGAGGAGAAAGAGGACGAGTCATTTTTTCCTCCGTGCCCAAACTCAGACTTCTCAAACCCAATGTGGGCTAGAAATTTTTTATAGGGTCTACACCCTGAGAAGAAGGAGCAGATGGAGTGCCACCAGTTGTCAAATGCAGGGGTGGTGCGCACTTCAGGTTCTCTGAACTCCTGAGTGATTGTCCTCCTCAATGCATTTCTGGCTTGAGCAAACCCTGTCAGGAAATGCTCGGCCGAGATGGGTGATCGTTCAGACATGCAAATGTTGGCAGAGCCACAGTAAGGGGTGGGTATGCCTTGAACGAAGTCCAGTTGTCTAGCAAATTGTGCAGGGCAGTATACCTCTGCATGTGCTATGGACTTAGTGGTGTTCGACGAGGAAATAAACATCTCTCTGCTCGTCAGAATGTTGCTCCATACTTGGAGGGCTCGAGAGGATCTTCCTTGTCTATCCGCCAGAATGTCGAACAACCATGCTGGCCCAACAAGAGTGGGGAATGGATTGGGCCATTCCCTGTCTGAGGCAAGACCAGCGAAGAAGCACAGATAGTACACCAAGGTCTGTGTTGTGCTGTCCTCTGAGTGAACATAGTTGTCACCATGAACATTAGGCGTTTCGACGGCACCAGCAGGGGATGTGGGTGCTTTGAAGGGACCCAGTTCAGGAAAGTATGCATGGAGCCATAATTGGTGTAACGCCCCTAATTTTAGGTACGTTAATAAAAGAGATTTATTACAGAAATATCGAGTCACTGCTCATTATTACAAAACGGCTCACATAGGAGCATTTGAAGTTCAAAGATAACAAAAAGGAAACTACGAGGTCCTATACTACGGCTCCTCTTGCTCCTCCAGCCTAGCGAGTTCTTCTGCTCCATATGCCTCCAAGTTGAATAGGTCGCCCTGTTCATCTATCAAGTCTGACATATTATACCGGCGTCGCCACCCATATAATATGCCAGGGTCACCACAAAGGCAACACCATGAGCTACGAAAGCTCAATAGTATAATCCTACCTTACTAACATCGATTTCCACATGATAAGTACATTTCCACATGATAAGTACATAAGCAGGGAATAAAACAATAAGCTAACATGTTCACATTCGCTTGTAACTACCGTTGGCGTTTGACTCATCGTTACCCTTTTCATTATCACACTTTATCAAAAACACCTTTTTAACTCACCCAACCTCGATTCCGCCGTTCCGGGCTCTCGAGTATCCTCACAATGGTTCCGCCGCACCGGGTTCCCATTGGCACAACAATGCATTGGCTCCGTAACGCGGATAACCAAGCCAAACACACCCAACCTCGATTCCGCCGTTCCGAACTCTCGAGTATCCTCACAATGGTTCCGCCGCACCGGGTTCCCATTGGCACACACACACACTTACGTAATACCCTTGAAATAATCATTACATAGTTTCGAAGATATTTTCCAACCGGGAAAACACAACAACCTTGTTAAACACACCCTAGGTGCCATATGTCTACTTTCTTGGTTTTCGTGTCACGTTTGCATGCGAGACTCCGCGTGTGAGAACTTTTACATACAACAAGCATCATTCCAACTTCGAAATGGTAAAATAACAACATCTAAGCCACGTAGCATGCTTGAATACCATAAACAACATAAACATGCATTTTTACTTTTCAAACAACGTTCAAAGTCACTTTTAAGCTTACAAAAAGTAAATAGAGATTCTCAAAGTAAGATTATAACTACTTTACAAAAACAAAGTAAGCTTTTGAAAACTAAATAAGGATTACTAGATAGAGAAGGATAACTACCGTTCTTCTAGACGGTGGTTGGACGTCGGGGTGATTTCGGCAGCGTAACGGCCCTTCGATTGCTTCGAAAGGAAAAGTTTTGGAAAACTTTCCCTAGAAACAACTACCTAACTACTACTACACTACTTTTAGGATCGTCGGGTGGTTTTGGAAGCGGTTTGGTGGTTTCGCTCAAGAACTCTCAAGAACAAAGAGAATTTTGAACTAAGAACAAAGAAACTTGGAATTTCTAGAGAGAAGGAGGAGCAATTACTTTGAGGTGTGATTTTTCAAGTGAGTGAGGCTCTCTATTTATAGGCAAGGGGTGCCCCCCTCTCTCTCTTGGCCGGCCCCTCTCTCTCTCCCATTTCCCCAATTTTTAATCCAAAACAAATCCAACTTTGAAGCACAAATCAAGGAAAAATCCTAGGCTTGCATGGCTAGGTTAGTACTAGATTGGATTCTTGAATCAAATGGAGGGATGAGATGAGATTGGTACATGATCAAAGGGTTAAGGAAATTCCAACTTTAATGGAAAAATCAAAGGAAAATCCTAGGTTGCAAGGCTATGGTGTACCTTGGTGAGATTTCTTGGATCCAATGGAGGGTTGAGATGAGAATTGTACAAGATCCAATGGTTGAGAAGTTTGCTAGGTGAATATTTGAAGTACAAAAGAAGTAGGATTTGAATTGGGAAGAATTAAATCTCAAGGATTTGAAGTACCAAAGATGGTTCAATGCATAGATACACATCAAATCTCCAACCTCTCTCCTTCCTCTCTCTCTCCTTTCTC
>BPLS01027381.1:0-11043 GCA_019656275.1 Rhododendron kiyosumense
GAGAGGGGCCCACAGAGCCAGATGAAGCTGGACCAGGTGTGTGGGACGCCCAGGGTCTGCACGTAGGGTGTCAAGAGGGACAACTGCAGGGCCCATCCGAATTGGACTCCGGCGGCGATGGAGGCGACTAGGATAAGTTTCCCGATCGGGGCCGGGGGGCCGTTTGAGTCGCCGGAGGCGGAGGTGGTGATTATTGCGTGCTCCATGCTTTCACATTCACTAATTAATTTTTTTTAATATTTTTTTTTTCTATTTTTGTGGTGTCTAACTCTCTGTTGGAAACTCTTACCCGTTGTCTCTAATCGCTGGTGGCCTGAACAGGCCGTACCGGAAGGTGGTTGATGGGGAAATGAAATTAGTTCCGGCCAGGACTAGAAGTACAAGGGAGAGGAGGGGGAGAGAGAGACCACACAGGGGTAACTAGGTGATGGGATGAGTTGAGAGTAAAAGGCAATGTGCTGGATGTATTTATAATGTGTGGGGAAGAGAGAGAGAGAGAGAGAGAGAGATGAGAGAGAAAATAGCCTATTGGATAACCATAGAGTTTAAGAGTGAGAGAGAGAATGGCGGAGGGCCATAAAGTGTTATTCGGCTTAACATGTCTTGTAGGAGAAAAAAAAGGCTAGGTTGTGGCTGATGCCTGAAATCGATTTTCGGCCAGAATTGTAGGTAAAAAAATTTCAGAATGATTATGTTTTATGTTGGGTTCATGAAATAAAAGAGGACATGGAAGTTATATTTTGGAATGCATATTACAAGAATTTAGCTTATGTGTGCTGTGCAGTATCTTGACCGTCAGTCCGTCCGTTTGGCTATCCGACGGTCTAGATCTCATCTCGACAATAAACGACCGAGAGTTGTTATTGCCGAGATGAGATTTGAACCATCGAATGGCTGAACGACGGCCCAATTTGTGCACAACATGCATGTTGTGCACAAATCTCCCGAGTTGCCCACTTTGCGTCTATAGAGAAGGAAGTCGGAAAAAGAACCTTAATTGATGTTACGAACATAAATGAAGTACCGTGACTACACACCAAGTCTTTAGTTCAACCACAATGGCTTACCATCCATACGGTTTTCTTATGACTACCACTACCGTTCATTTTATTTCGAATCACTAATCCGATATCTTGACTGGTGAAACTATCATAATGAAAGAATCACAAAGCCAAAGCCTTTCATACCACTCACACTTTCACAATGACAGCCCTTTTTATTCACATCGTATCACAATGTCCTTATCATTCTATGTCATGAGCAAAAGCTCCTGCCGGGCCATTTAGGGGCTCCCGATACCCCCTGCTAGTACCTCCCTCACTGATAGAGCTACACTCATCATAGATCACCATATCACAGTTCCTCCGATACACTTCACAATTTAGTCATTTATCTCAATCACATAAAGCGAACTCACAATGAAGACTTATTCACATAGTAGTAGCAGTAGTAGTAATACGGATAATTCTACTTCAGTCAACTCATAATCATTACACCATTAATTCTTCATATAAGCATTCACATATCAAAGAATGTTTTCTCACAACGGTACATAGATTTTCACCTTGCAACTCATAAAACCGTACAAGTTACGCAAAAGATGCACCATTTATCAAACATAAGAAAAATGTCTCAAGTACCCACGCCGAGCGTTGCTTAACTCAAAGGAGCATTCTACGTGTTCGTTTTTCACATAGCATGTCAACACATACAACATTCGCACACATATATTCCTTATATTCTCTAACCCCTCGTTTCGATGTCAAAGACTCATATGGAATCCAACGACCACTACAAAGCCTTGAGTATACCACTAGCCTTATCAAACCATTCATTTAAGTACTTAGGAGAACCTAAGAACATCCGTGTCTCACCTAAAAGATTCTAAGGAAAAGGATTTTCCAACATATACGAACATATCTTTCTTATTTTGGCTACCAAATCTTATCAGTTAAGAATTAAGAGATGAGACCACCACCCACTACAAGAAAATGCACAGAAGGCAACCCGATTGCCGATGCAATGAATTTTTTGTCGGCAAAAGCTTACTTTTGCTGTTGCAAAACTAGTTCGTGTCGGTAAATGTAGATTTTTTGGCAACGAAAGTAAGTGCATCGGCAATGTTGTTGGCAAAAGTAAGATTGGCAGGAAATATTCTCCCGCGAAATATTTGCCAACGAATTTTTTTTTCTAGCGACGAAATGTGCATCGGCAAAAGTTCAATATTTTGGCGACGACGTTTTTGTGTCGGTGATAGTCCTAAGGGGAACTTTTGGCGGTAGAATGAGCATCGCCAAAAGATAAATCTTTTGGCGATGACAATTTTGTGTCGGCAAAAGTTAAATTTTCACTTTTTGCAAAAATTTAAAGAACACATGGATTTCTAGTAATTTGCAAAAAGAGAGTTTGAAAAAAAAATTTAAATGCATTTTTTTAGGTTCTAAGTTGTGGACAAAAAAAACTTTGTGGGACAGAGAAAGTATATGCATTACGAAATGTCTAATAACATCCAATACAAAAAAAAAAAAAAAACAACTACTATTAATATCCAAGTGTCTAATAACATTCATTTTTATGTCTAATAACATCCAATAAAAAATACAATATTCAAGTGTTTTTAGCAATTCAAAAAATAACTAATATTAATAATAAAATTTGGGAAAAAAAAATTCCCTAAACAATGCGGGGGCCTTGGCCCCACAAGCCCCATAGTACATAGTTTCGTCTCTGTATATGTGTTTGTGTTATTTGTATGTATATACTTCCTTCGTCCCAATTTATTTGTCCAATTGATGAAATTCGTGTATTTCAAAAACCTACTTATATCTTACATTTTATAATATTTTTTTTTATGATTTTCAAGATTTTGTATAGTAAAACTAATTGAGATATATCAAACAAGATCTATTATTAAAAACATTACGAATTGAAAATTATAAACACACACACACAGAGTCTGTTTCACATGAGAGGGTCCTCATTTTAGTTAAAATGCGGACCTTCCCATTTCTCCCCTTTTCCGATCGAATTTCGATGATTTGAGCCGCTCAATGTGATAAAAATGTGATTTTAAGAGTATGCGCGAAAAGTCAATAAAAAATAAATTACCGAAAAGGGCTTCATCCAAATAGTTTCGAACAATTTTTTATAGAACGGTTCAAATAAAAACTGCTCAAATCATGAAAAAAGTACTTATATACACTATATATAAGTGTTTGTTATACGGTATCTAGTGTAAAATTATATATGTTCCATGTATGTAAGTGATATATATTAGATATTGCAAAATTATTAATGAAGTGTATGTTGGTGCAATTGGTAGATCCATGAAATGGAAGACTTGGGGTCTAGATTTCGAAACACGGGGCGTGGGGCATGTGAAAGTGTGAAAAAATATAATGGAAGCAGTAGTTGTTCGTTTTTTGTAAAAATTGACTTTTGGCGATGAAAAATCTCGTCAGCAAAAGTGGGGGCAAACTCTTTGATTTTAATACCCCTTTTATCGATGCACTACAATTTGTCGACATGTATTGCCGATGCACACTCGCGTCGCTGAAACTATATTTTTGTTGATGAAGAACAATTCACATCGGCGAAACCCTTTCCCGATATATCAACGCCGACAACTTGCCGACACAAAATTTTTCGTCGGCGAAAACCTTTGCCAACCCATATACACTTTTGCCGATATACTTCGTTGCGTTGTCAAATCCACATTTTCTTGTAGTGACCATTGGAAAGTAGACTTCAGGCACATAAATTTCGATATAAAATTTGCCCAAAACAGAGTTTGGATAAAAAAGTTATGCCCTTCCGAAGTTTTACAAAAAATGTTGATTTTTCATTTCCTACTGGTAGGACACAATTTCCTGCTTGCGACCTTAATATGTGTTGTAATAAGAATACCCCAAGCGTAGGGCTAGGTCGGTTGAAAGCATAATACCCGGAAGTCCGGGGTCGAATCCACAGGGAGCGCATCCATAACTCGTTCGGAAGTTTGCTTTGATAGAGATTGCAGCGTTAGGACCGCCAACCAAATTCGGCGTTGAGACGGCCAACTAAGCGATTTAGAAAATGGCTACTTAACCTAACTACGGCTTTTTAACTGGAGATTAAACTAAAGGCTAGGCTTAGGGATAATTAACACCCATAACTCAAAAGTAAACTTGCTCCTCCTCTTTTTAACTAAAGTGCTTAAGCATGCCTAGGGTTTTCGAGACATTTTGACAAACCCTCGGAAGGACATAGCTCAAAGCATCACATGTGACAAATAGCGTAACCCTTGCCTACATATGATTAAAGAGGTTAACACCCCCAAGTTTTGATACATAAAAATAACCCTAACACAAGTTTAAGCTAAAAAATGAAGATTTAAGAGAGAAGAACAAGAAATACCCTTGGTTATGGGATGTTAACCATCCCACAACCTAGCCTTACTACACTACTCACACATAATGAAAGGAGACATGAAATGAGCAAGGGTAAAGATGAGGAAAATACTAAACATTGATTAAATTCGAAATAAACACAAGATCCTTAAAGATGAGAGAATTCCTTACAACTTTAATGAAGGCGAAAAGCTTCGAAAATGAACGGATCGTACCCAAAAACCCTCCTCAAAACATGAATGAGGAGAGAGGTGGGAGCTAAAGCTTTAATGGAGGTAGAGAGAGAAAATGCAGATATTGAATGCCCTAGATTCGGGCTTCAGCTGGTATATATACCCCATTTACAAAAGAATTACAAAAATGCCATTAAAAAGTTCTCGCGCAGACACCAGGGATTGATACCCCCAAAAGGGGTATCGATACCTCGTTCCTCCCTGGACAGCACGCTTCCTGGGATTGATACCCGGTGTTGGGGTATTGATACCCCGAGTTTCTCTGGCTGGTTTTGGCTGTTTTCTTCTTTCTTTTGGTCTTCGAAAGCCTCGAAGCCTTCCTTGCATGCTTTGATTTCTTCATTTGAGATTCCGGGGAGGATCCTAATGTGCCACACGTACTCGAAAGCTTCTGCATTCCTCTGGGGATTATTGGGAGCCTTGGAAACATCCTTTTCGCTTCGATTACCTACTTTCCAACAAAAACACAACTTGCGCGCAAAATCAAATAGAAACAAGTATAAACCGCTTGCAAGTGCAGAAAAACGGGATAGATAAGCCCCATTATTTACACTATTTAGGGCTTATCATTTCCTACCGGTAGGAGACCAGAATTTCATAAAATGACTCTACTGGATAGCGTTTCTATCGGTCGGGCTTGGGGTTTCAGTGCACGACTTTCAGATTTCATCAGAACAATTCTAACAACAAAACAAACGATCTAGACACGATTCAAACATCAAATCAACACATAAACATATAATAGAAGTGAGAAATCTCTACCTCGATGTCGAAGAACGAAATCCAAGCTCGATCAAGCAAGCCCTAGCTCCGAAAACCTTAAATCAACCTAAAACTCCTCTCCGAGCTAAACCAAACGGAATATGAGCTCAAGATCGCGTGCGGAAGGTGGAGTGAAGGGTAATTTTCATGGGTGTCGAGTTTAGAGGCGTGATTTCGAGAGAGAGAATGAGAGAGATGGAGAGAGTTGGGCGGGAGGGAGAGAGGACCGAGAGAGAGACGTGAGTGGGAGAAAAATGATTCTCTACCACTCACTCTCACTTATTTATACCACCACACACATCAATTACAATTACACCCTAAACTTTCAAATTTTATCACATTCAATCCAAATCACATATTCAAATCACATTTTCGCTTTATCCCAATATTCTAATTCTATTCTAACATTAAATTATTGAAATTAAATACGGGTCTTTACACGATCTCAACTATGATCCATTGGAGCATACTCCTCTTGTAGAAGTTTCACACAAGAGAACTATTGATCTTGTGGAATTCATTCGACGCAATCATCAGATAAGGGACAGGGGAACTCATTCTCAACTCCAAGCAGACCTAATTGTACAACTATGGCAAATGTACGGCCAATCGTAGTAACTTGTAGTTTGATTTGAATTCATTTGTGTACAATGTACTGTAATTTGGAGTCCCAATAGTCTATTTAGGCCTAGAGAGATTGAAAGAATCTACTTTATCTTTATTAAGTTTATTCTGTTGTAACTTCATGAACTCCATTTTACTACTAAATTCACATTAGCTCTTCAAAATATTGCCCTTTGAAACTGGTAGATCATAGCCATAAAATGCTTTGACCACACAACTGAATTTCAAATTCATGAATCTATAGTTTTGATAATACTTGAAAAAAGTAGGATAGGACTGGGATTGGGATTGTTTATAGCAGTATCAGAAAAAACCAAATCCCATCTTTTAAAGCTATAAACTAGAAAAAAAAATACAACCTTGATTGATTCAAGCATACTGAGAAAAGGGAACATCTTCATGAACATTTACAATCCGACTATTGCAACATCTCTGATGTATATTAAGTAGACCAAAAACCTTATGCTTTCTATTTGAAAAAAACAATAAGCTACCTAATATATTTGATTAGCTGTAAGACGCAACGGGTAGAGGCAAACCATAGGAATATGACCACACAATATGTCAAAAAGTGGGTTCTTTTACAATTACTTGCAGTACATACATAAATCCCACTCATCAAACTACAAAATGGATAAGCCCCCCAGTTTTCCATTCAGGACTTCATTTAGATAATTCAAAAGATAGAACTCCTGCCATAGTTTTCAAACATCAAAACAAAAAAGCTGAGATATATACCTTTGAGGACTTCAAAAGGTGAGAACTAGCCATCCAATTCTAACTTCAAAACAAGTTTTTGCTTCCCCAATAAACAAATTACTTTTCCCTTCTTTTTTCAAGGATTTCCATCTTCCAATATGTATAGAATTCTTGTTGCTCTTCCAACAAGCCATTAAGATCCATTATCATTACTCTTTATTCCTCTTTGAATTTATCTATTTCAAGCCTTTCTTTCTTAGTGCAAACTTTCTCTTCCTCTTGATCACATGTTTTTCCAAGCATCTCCAATTTCTTCTCAACTAACTTGGTTTTGCATTCTTTTATCTCATCTGTCACGCCCTCGATTTTCAACATAATTTAATATCACATTTCGATAAAAGATTCTCGCGTAAGGTAAATAATACCCAAAATGATTTCCCACCTGTTCAATTTACAAACCAAATTCCCAAGTTTAAAGAATTACAACCTTGGCACCACGGCCCAAATTAACTTAAATACAAGCACAAGTGTTTAGAAAATTACAAACTTAAGTCAAAAGATAACTCAAAAGTGAATAGGTTACAAAGTCGTTTTTAACCGAAAGTAAGCCTATTACATAGATGAGAGAGAGTAACTAAGTCTAACTAGCTTCTAAAAAACTTCATGTCCAATCACAGCATAGCATGCAATTTACTGCCCAGCATTTAGACCTGAAAAGAAGGATTTTGTTGAGCTACACTAGCCCAGTAGAAATTTCTATACTCAAGCTATGTGTAAATGCGATGAAACATGCAACTAGAGCGAATGAATTCCAACAAACGAACGTAAAATACAAGAGTTACCACTATGGACAGACGGACTAAGACCGGAAACTCCTGGACGTCCCACTAACTCTCTTAACCATTCAAACATCAACTAGATGTAATATTTAAACCCATATCGATCTAGTAGAGTACAACAACTGTCTAACCATCTAATAGCTTTTCGAACGAATACCACGTCAACTTCCTCAACTCATACCATTCACCATGGGATTTCATTTCATAAAACTTTAATTTTTGATTTCCAAAACATTCTTAGGGAAAACTCAAGACCACTTCGGGTCAAACTCCGTTGATTCAAGTTTGAATGCTGGAATCCGTTGATTTGTGCCCAAATACTGTTGATTCGCTCAAGAATACCGGAGGATTTTTATCAAAAATCCTCTTTTCAAAACAAAGCTTCTTTCTTTATGAAAACCTCAATAGAGTCAACCTTTTATTCTCTTTTTCAGAAGCCACAATCTTAGTCAACAAACAAACCAAACGTCAACATAAACTTCTACAGTCAACCATAATTTTCTTCATCAAACGAGACATTCAACTGTTACCACCCCTTGTGTCACGTTGAATTCTCTCCACCTGGGTTTCCGCATTACCACACCTTGCGTTGCGGGCCCTCTAGAGTCTCCGCATTACCACACCTTGCGTTGCAGGACCCTCAATTCAAAATTTACAATTCACGTAAACATAAAAGCATTATCAAACCGTTTATAAGCAGACGTCACTTTCCAGGTCGCATTCATTCTTATATCATTACAACAATGCATACAAATTCATTAGTTCACACGTTTTCCCGAGGTCATAGTCTTTCATTCATCATCATTCAAGGTATTACACACTCACAACATGTCCTTTTGTACATTATTAAATACCTTAGGTTCATGTTATCCCTTAAAGTCCGTCTCGACGCCCTACGTCTCATCCCAATCCCACAACAACTCCCCGACATGCCACCCGCTAGGTTCTAAACAAGAATCTATAGAACGAATACCAAATGAACTTAGGATAATCAATCAAAGTGAAGCACGGAGATACGAGTTAACCTATTCTCTTCCGGACCACTAGACAAACCCCTATCGACCAATCATGCACCCTACGATATACTTGATAACCGATGATATTCAATAACAACCCCACGGTGTCCGCCAATCCACCAATCACTACGTCATGCTAAAGCACTTAACAAGTTTATATCATTTAATGAGACATGCCACAACATCCACTTCAATAAACTAAAAGCGTAAATAATGTACGGTTATCCTAATCGCTTAATTTTACACTTTATAAGCTACGACAAGAGCCTAAAGAGCTCGATTGGTCAATGATTCTTTCGAGGTACAAACAATCGAGTTTGGAAGTGATTTGAAGCTATTCAAAATATGTTTGAAGTGTTCGAGGTTCAAACAAGCACGAAAATGAACAAAGGAACCAAATCTGTTCGGAACAAAAAAGGGGGTATTGATACCCCAGACGGCGGTATCAATACCTGGCCAGAATCTGGTCCAGAGAAGAGAGGGGTATCGATACCCCTTTTGAAGGTATCAATCCCACGGAACTTTTCTACAGATTTTCAGCTTTTCAACAACGAAATCCCAACAACAACGACGAACCACAGCATGATCAAGGCACATAATCAACCCATAAACACATAGAGAGAGTAAGAAATCCCTACCTTAAGTGGTTTGAACGAAACCCAAGCAATTGATCGAAGTCCAAGCGATTTCTAGACTTCCAAAACTCCGAAATTGACAAGAACTTCCCTCCAAGCTTGACCCACGAAATTTTGAGCTCGAGAATGCGATTGGAAGGCCGAAGGGTGGTTGATCTTCAAGGTTCTTGAGGTTTTGGAGGAGTTTTAAGTGAAAGGAGAGGAGGGAGGGAGAGGAGCCGAGAGAGGAGAGGGAGGCCGGGAGTTAGAGAGAGAGTGGGAGGAGTATTTTACTCCTCTACATCCACACCCACACATATATATACTAACACACATCACAAATTGCACAGACACCCCTCTATAAACAACCTTCCCACATTGACCCCAAATCGAATAATTCAATAAATCCCTCATTTATTCCATATTTTAACATTAATAAATTCTTTAAACTATTTTTGAAAATACGGGTCTTTACATCATCCAATGCCCCAGCAAATTGAGTTGAACTTGTGATGTCTTTGTTCTTTTGTTTCATCGGTTGCTCATGAAATGACCGCTCCTTCTTGCCTTTCTTCCTGCTGGTCACTCCACGTCCACAAAATTATCCATTGCAACTTTGTTGTCCCCTAGATTTATCGTATTTGGAGTAGAAGGATCAGATGCTATTCCTATTCTTGGTCATTTCAATTGATTTTTCTTTTCACTGTTCAACAACCATTTAGGTTGGTTATTCAATAAAACCCAACAATGATCGAACTGGAAGGAACCGTTGACCTTCCCCTCATATATCTCTTTTGCTTTAGACATCTAAAAATATATAGTGAGAACTGCTAGGTACGCTACAAAGAAAATGATAATCGAAATTAAACAAAAACTTATAACTAGTACCTTGTTTTCCTCGGTTAAGCCACTTTGATTCAGTAAATCAACCTTCGCATAGCAACTGCAAAACTTGTTCGTGCATTGCTGAATTGTTGACCACCGATTCGATAGCGAAATAGATGTACGGTTGTAAACAGATCGTTTGTGCTCATCGAAGTAATCATTCACTCGTAGCCATAAAGCAGTTTTTTTTCTGGTCCTTACCTTGTATTGGATCCATGCTAGTATTAAGTTAGCTGACACAAAGAGTTAGTCCTCTTCCATGGTGAAATCCCCACCACGTGGTGGTTTCTTTGGAATTGATCCCATTTCAGCGGTGAATTGAGTTTCCTGGGTGAACACTTGAGCATTTGGATTCAAACATTGTGATTCCATCACAAATTGTTCTTCATGCAAATCCGATTCCATAAGATTGGTAAAGTACCCATCATGCCGCTGATCCATTCCTACAATACCATTCCATAATAATTATACGAGTTCCAACTACTATCATTGCCAATCAGCTTATTGAGCCAACGAAAAAACATATAGCCCAATGTATTATCCAAGAAATAGCTAAATATAAGGGAAACAAAATTGAAGCCGTGTTCATTCCCACGGCTATATCAACTTGCTTGCAGCATTCTTCTTATACTCCTAGCAATGCATGTCATTTGTGCCATCAAGGTATGATTCTAATCCTATCTAATGGAAACAGGTCAACAAAAAACCAAAATAACATTGTAAACTTGCTTGAGACCATCTTTAAACTAGGCTTGTACAGAATGAGAAAGTTAAAAGTTATAGGCTTGTATAGAGTTTAGGAGAATTGTTAGAGATGCTAAGTGCAAAGCTTACGACAATCTTTAAACTAGACTAGATGGCACAAATAGAAAACCTATCATTTGTAAACTTGCTCAAGACTATGAAAGCACGAGACTTCAACTTGAATGCATACAGTAAGAACTCATAGTGTTAGTGAAGGATTCGCATAAGCACTGGATTCA
>BPLS01027387.1:0-16087 GCA_019656275.1 Rhododendron kiyosumense
TTTGCTTTTGCTGGGACATTTTTGTGAAATTTGAATAAATATGATTGCTCCTATTCCCTTGTGTGTATTGTACTATTGTCAGAAATAGAACTCGTGTTGACGTGTTTCTTCAATTTCCTAGTGGGTGAGTTGGCTCTGGCATAAGCATTGCTCCTTTTAAGTAGCCTTAGCTCACAACCAGGTTGCATAATAATTAACACCATGCCTAAAGAAAATAAGAGAAAAATTCAGTGCTCGAGCTGCTACATATAGTTCATCAAAGTTTCAAAAACACATGAGCTAGCCATCTGCAATGATGTTTACTCGGTTAATTGGGATTAAAACGCGGAAGCACCCAAGAATCGAGATTCAAACACAACCACAATCGCAACCAATGGAAGTACGATGAAAAATAAAATAAAGAGAGACATGCAAGAATTACGTGGTTCGGCAATAACACGCCTACTCCACAAAGAGGATCACATTCTTTCACTAAGAGAGAATTAGTATAAGAGAACACCCGAGTTTGAAAACCCAAATCCAACTCCTTATACACCCACTTTTACCAAGAACCCACTCTCACACCAAATACAAGACTTGACTTTTACACTTGCACACACTGTTTTCACCTCACTCTCTGCCCCTACAAACACCTTCATCCATGCCAATATATAAGCACCCATCAACCCTTATAATAATACCATTATACAGTACATGTTCCAAGGAAGAAGATGGAGAGACACGGCATAAAGAAGCAACAGCTAGCAGTCTAGCACTTCGAGACTCCGGCCACGAGGATAACAAACCATGTGCAAGCAGCAATTGATTTATCGGGAATTTGAACCAACCCAACATACTCTGGAAATTTTTGTCATGATTCTTTGACCAGGTATAGTAATCGAAGGAAAGGATCAGCAATTAAAATGGTTGAAATTCCTCACCGTATTCATGGCCATTGATTAATCGAAAACCAACTTTAACTGTTGGATTTGGAAGGCTAAATTCAATTTCTTTTTTTTTTTTTTTTTTTTTTTAAGGGCTCAGTTAATCTCAAAACAGCCTTTTGCTGGGCACTTACGTAAGTACTTGAATGAGCTCTAATGGTTGGACCTCTCTTGGAACATGCTCGCAGGGGAAATATTCCCTCAAACAACTAGCCCGTGAATAATCTTAAGCAGAATCAATTGATGGAACGAATTCCTCGGGGATAAAGTTCGACATTTTTTCAGATGATTCCTACACTGTCAACTTTGCATTATAAGAAACTCCATTATCATCAAGATGCAAAAACCCAACCATAGCGCAATTGATGTTCTGACAAGAGAATTCAAGATTTCCAAGGGTTCGGCCTGGAAGTTAAGGTCTGAGATTGAGATTATTCCCAATCGTCAAGAGCACTTCAGTATCATCGCTCAATAGCTTCGATCTCAGCTCAAATGAATCTCAATAATACAAAGCACAAACTATTCAGGTGCTCTTGAATAGCTTAACTTCCACACACATAGGTCACAGTTTCACACAATACTTCAGTAGGAGTTCTTAAATATCACCGCTCAATAGCTTTGATCTCAATCTTTATTCTCGCACCCCCCTCGCATCATCGCCATTCTGCATGTCTCTTAGGTCCACAATTGTAGAAAGTGCGATGGACGACTGAATTTTTTTTTTTGTCATTTGGACGACTGATCGGTGATCACGTATGAAAGATGTTGAAAAGAGGAAAAGTTTTTGGTTTACGACTCTGTACTGCTATAGGATTGCACGGAAATTCTCCCAAAATATGGAGTAATAGTACTAGTGGATCAGCACGACTTTTTTCATATGATTTGTGGAAGTGTGAGAAAGGCATGGAGTTCATGAATCCATCGCTTGACGATACAAATTCATCCTGTAAATTAGTGAGATGCATGCAAATAGCTTTGCTATGTGTCCAAGAGAATCCAGCTGATAGATCTCGTCAATACTGAAAAATGAAACTGTCGCCATGAACACCCCCAAAAGACATGCTTTTCTACGAGAAGATCGAGATGAAGATGAAGTTCAAGAGTCTACATCTCGACAAGAAATTTGATCAGTTGTTGATGTATCCATTTCCCAAATGGTAGCCCGATGAAGGTTAATTATCCTTTTTTGTCATGACTAGAGTAAGCCCCGAAACAGTTAATTTTTTAGCTAGGATTTTGCTTTTGCTGTCATATCTTTCTGAAATTTGGTAAATATGATTATTCCTATCCCTCTGTGTATATTGCCAGAAATACAACTTGTCTTGCTTCAGTTTCCTAGTGGGTGAATCGGCTCTGGAATAACCATGCCCAAAGAAAATAAAAGAGAAATTCAGTGCTCGAGCTGCTACATATACTTCGTCAAAGTTTCAAAAACGACACATGAGCTAGCCATCAGCAATGTTGTTACTTTGGAAAATTTTGACATTATTCTTTGACCAAGTATAGTAATCAGAATGATTGTATGCATCCAAAACCGGGCAAGCAATTAGGAATTTGAACCAAACTCATTATAATCAGGCTCTCCGCAAGTGGGTGGTCAGTTTGGACCCCCAACAGTAGATGAGTACTGCGTGTCCTGTCCTGGATACTGTTGCCCCAAAAATCTTTTCCTTAGATATGGGTACGAATGATTAAAACTTCTTTACTTTGCCGTCAGTGTCCGGACCAGCTTATCTATTTTGTTGCTTTCTCGATGATTTCGTCATTCATATCTCTCAAAATATTTACAAATATGCTACTTTTCTTTTAATGACATGTCTTCTATTAACTTATCTTGTGCCATGTATTTTGTAGTACTCGGTATCCTCATACTTATTGACTTTTCAACGCCTTAAAGGTTCGCGCCCGATCAACATTTCCAAAATCAAAAAGTCGATCGATTCTGATTTTGGGCCCACACAATAAATGTCTACACAAGTTGGTGGGAGATGAAATATTGCTGAAGTAAAGAGGAGTACTGGAGACATGCATATCTCCATCCATCAGCCAACAGTCTCGTTCCATGCCGAGCAAAAAGAAAAAACAGTCTCGTTCCATCGCCATCGCGCATATGTAGATATAGACATATCCTAGGTAATTCTCAGGCCACAAAATTATTGAAAAAATGTTTAAATCTATTAAATGAGTAATAGACTAGTCAAGTTCAAGAGAACTGAATATATATATATATATATATATACACACACACACACACACACACACACTCACTGAGGATCAAGTCAGGATGTCCTGACGTCCTGATCTAGTGTTAGGTCCGGACTTTTGCTTTCAGCTGTTGGATTGTGTTTTCAATAGTCCGGATCTATGAAAAGTTTATGACCCGTCATAAATGGTTTACACCTTCCACAGATCTGGATTATTAAAAGCACGATCCACTAACTGAGTCATGGTCTGAATTTTAGCAAAAATCTAGACGTTGTGACTTGATTCGGACTGTAAATATATATATATATATATATATATATATATATATTTTATAGGACTTTTTTTTTTTTGCTCGGCAAATGAAACTTTTATATAAGCTCGAAAGGGTACATCGAGAGGGTTAAAAAAAGAAAGAGAACATAACTAGCCCATCCAACAAAAAGTTGAAAGGACTCAACACCTCAACATGAGCTACAGCTTGAGCTTACGAATACCATCAAGAAACACCTTAAACTCCTCCACCGAATAAATCTTAATTGCAAACTTGGACTTCATCCATATTGCGACCCTCGTCTTTATCAATTCCCCCACCACCTCAACACTCATAGTAGCATTGTTAAACATATAGTCATTTCGAGCTAGCCACAAAGACCACAAAGTGGCAAAAAAAGACGCTTCCCAGACATTTTTCTCTAGATTCCGAAAGCTGGAGTTAAACCACCATAGAGCCAGATCAGACAACGAGTTCGGACACACCCACGTAACATGCCACCAATCCATAATTAGGGACCAGATATTCGACTTCTATAACATGAAAGTCGCATGTAAAATAAAATGTCTTTTAAGTCCTCAGGATGGCAGCTACATAACGTTCCAAGGTTAATGAACGGGAGCTTCAGGCTCTAGCCATCTTAAAAAACGTTGTTAACCATCATTTCCTTCCTCCTCTTTCTTCCTTCATTAACAAGTTCTTCAGAGGCCCAGACCAAGATCAAAACAGGTTACTGGTATTCCGGTGGCCAATTACCAGTTCCCGATATAGACTGATATAGACTCGACTATGTTCACTCACTTGACATTTGCTTTTGCAAATATCAACACTTCAACTTATGAGCTCTTGATCGCACCCTCTGATGAACCATATAATTTTGAAAAGTTCGTTTGAGAGAAGTAATTGCGTTCTATCAAATAAGATCAATATCACATGTAAAAGGTTTTCATGTAAGTTAACAAAATCATAGGTAACTTTTTGAGCGGTCTAAAATAATGAAACTGTATTCGGCATGGGACGGGGAGGTAACATTTAATTAGGTTCTTCGGGGCAATTTATGAAAAATTAACGGGTCAAATTTTCCAAACCACACCTACCATGACTGGTGCATATATGTGAGAAATTGTTTTTTTAGATTTTGAGTTTTTAAATTGTTAGAATCAACTTTGAGCATTTATCAAAAATTCTAGATAATAGATTTTTAGATTTTACAAATTCTGAAAAGCTAAAAAGGATGAAATTCTGAAACTCTCAAATCTGATTTTGGGTAGCTTTTTGAGGACTTTAACCACAAATGAAAGCAAATGGAAGTTTTGAAGGAGTCGTTATTGACTACGAAGACCGAAAGTTGTCAACACAGGCACGTATTGAGACTTAGGGGGTGTGCCCCAGGGATCAAAACCAAACACACACAAACACAAAGTTTTACATGATTCTTCAAAATCGGATACATCCACGGTGAAATCGGAGCAATCTCATGAGAAATAGACCAAAAATTAACAAGTGGAGTTCACTCCTAACTCACCACCCTCATGCAGGCCGATATTTTAGTTATTCTAGAAATATATGAATTTCTTATTTTGTATTTTCGTAATTTTTGCAGAATTCGTTCCGTTTAGCGTAAATTGCCTAGAATATTAGGTTTTCTCATCTTGGTTGATTCTACTTTCTTTTTTTTCTTTGACTATTCTCCAAGACTTAGATTTTTAGCTTTCTTTTATTTTATTTCCTTTTTAGTATTTTTAGATTATCATTACAAATAAGGATGTAAGTCTTAGGACTAAGAAGTTGTTTATTATTTAATTAATTAAAATTTGAGAAGTTATCGTTTGTCTGAAGAGAAAGTATCTTTCGTTCAAACTTATTTTATAATTGTCCTTGTTGCGCGTTCTTCTTTTTTAACACGCCTCCCAACATCATTCTCCCTGTTTACATTGCTTAACCCTACAGCTAGATTCTAGAATACACCGCTTTTAGAGGCTAAAACGGAACTCTAGTGCACGCTCCATGCCAGCCCAAACCTTCACAAAAATGCTACTCACGCAATAATCCAAACACAACATTAAACACAATCTCATACATACATATGGGCTTCACACGCACTACTATGTGTGAGACACAATTGCTAGTCGAGGAATATCCGCACAAGTAGGTGGGAGATTAAACGCTGAAGTAAAGAGGAGTGGAGCCATATGATCTCCATCCATCTTCCTCGGCCCACGAAATAATGAACCAGTCTAAATCTGTTTAAATGAGTAATAGACTACTCTAGAGAATTGAATAGACATCGATATAGAGAAAAATTTATTCACGGAGCTCCATGAAAAAGTTTTTTACAATGACAAATCGCGCGCATCAGTTTCGGTTTTGAATGGTCCAGATTTAAATGAATTTTTTCCGCGAAAGTCTGTTTCGGCTTTGGACGGTCCAGATTTAAATAAAACTTTTCCAGGGAAGAGTTTCATTTCAATCCGGACAATCCAAAACTGAAATGGACGGCCAAAATCGCGTGACTCTATGGATAAGGGAATCACAGTCCCTTCGTGAATAAGTCAATCTCAAAGATATTATGAATTTGAGACAAAGTCTTGAAGACAAATGTGTTTCGCTCATGTCTCTACCTGTGCCTATATTCGATCAATGTGATTTTTGCATACCTAAAAATCTAATGAGCCTAACAAAATGAATGATCCCGATCACGTCTTTTTTACAAGAAATGAGGCCCATATGTGTGAAATCAGGGCTTGTTGTGCCTTAAAGCAAAATAACAAATAAGGCCGACTTACCCAAAAAAAAAACAAATAAGGCAAGAAATAGAGTGAGAGAGAGGTTGTAGATACTCCATTCATTTTTGGTGACGCTACGTCATATTTTTGTTCTCCTTTCATGTCAAGTAATACTACAATGACCATGTTTATGTCACACAACAGTGATTGGACTTATTCAACTTGTAGATTCCGAAGAGAAGCACATCCATACAAACATCTTGATCAAATATAAATAAATGCATAGATAGTTTGCAACTTTTTTTACTTAATAGTTGAGACAAGAAAAATTTGGAACATAAATTTTCTATTTTATACGATATGTTCATGACCAATCTAATATTTTTGCATAGATGTTTTGCTCGCATAATCTACGAGATGAACTGGGGTGGATCATTGTTATGTGCCCCAAGTGAAGCCCAAAAAAGAGTCTCCAGGAGTAGACTTAAATAGGGGTCCTCTTTTACATATATATACTTATGTCCCAATCCTAGAAGTTTAATTTAAAAACTTATGTTGTCATTCTGAAATTTAAATAATGCCCATCTTACCCTTAATAAATGGATTTTAGCTCTTGATAACTTTTATATTTTAATAGAGCCGCTGTGCAGACCAAATTGAACAAGGGATATTGACTTTGTCCATATTGATCCGTGCAACAGTTTTCTTAAAATCATTTGAAATCATGACAAAATTATGGCAAATACAAAAATCATGACAAATACAAGAATCATACCAAAATCACGACAAAATCATCCGGTATGTAAAACTAACATAAAAAGTAAATAAAGGTCCTAAAATTCTTTACTATATAGGTAAAGAAATTTGGGATGTAAAATTAACATAAAAAGTTAGTTTGAGGTCCTGAAATTCTTTACTATATAGGTGAAGAAATTCATGATGTAAAACTAACATAAAAAGTTGATTTAAGGTTTTAACCAGAGAGTTTTTTTTATCGGCCAAAACTTTCTATAAATTAGCTAATTACCTCCCAAGAGGCATCATCTTTACAAATTCGGGAAAACAAGGGATGGGGATTACAGACCCAATCGTAAACACACCCTAATGCATGAATTGACTGCAAGAAGCTATTGAGACATGCCCCAAGAGCAGCCAAAAATTTTCTGAGAGTAATTTTTTGCAGTCAAAAATAATTTTTCACAGCTAAGAGTAATTTTTTGGGGCCACAAATGGAAGTTTGTAATGAGTCGTTATTGACCATAAAGACTGGAATTTATCAAACCGGCCACCTATTGAGACTTTATTGTCGCGACCGAATTGGTTATGCATCAAAATCCTTGCCTGCCAAGTTGTGACATATGAGAGAGAGAGAGAGAGAGCGCGCGCACGAGCAAGTCTCAATCTTTTGAAATTTTCTTTGGTAGGCTATTCACTTCGTTCTTAAATATCATCATAATGAGTAGTTTCAACCTCAATTCTCATTCTTAAATATCATCACAATCAGTAGTTTTGACCTCACAATCAGTAGTTTCAACCCCAATTCTCATTCTTAAATATCATCACAATCAGTAGTTTCAACCTCAATTCTCATTCTTTCTTACAATATACACTATCTAATGTATTCTAGTCTCAAATATTACTCATGTAATTATCTGTTATTATTCACTTATGTAACATTGCAGTGGTTACGTTACATAGGGACGGAGCTAGGAATTTCACCACACAGGGGCGAGCCTATATATTTTCATAGAAATTTTTTTTTACATATAATAGTAATGTTTCTTTTTCTTCTTGCAGGGGCGACAGCCCCTACTGGCCCCTTTTTGGCTCCATCCCTGGTTACGTACCTCCCAAATATGTAAAACGTCGCTTATACTCCACTAAATCAAATGTTTATAGGTTCAGAGTTCTTCTTCTACAAATCATTAGCGGAAAGCGGAATAATTGTTTACATGGCCTTCATGAAGACTTAAACCTCCTAGAGTATGTGAGTAATTCTGAAAATTATGACATGAATATTGCGAATTGATTTCCTTCCTGTGAACTCTAAAGATGCACTGCATCAAAATACTTCAGGCATATGATTTGAGAAAGTGTGGGAAAGGCATAGAGTTCATGAATCCATCGCTCGACGATACAAATTCATCCTGTAAATTAGTGAGATGCATGCAAATAGCTTTCCTATGTGTCCAAGAGAATCCAACTAATAGACTCTTTATGTTGGAACTCTCGTCGATGCTGAAAAATGAAACTGCTACCATGAACACCCCCAAAAAACCTGCTTTTCTACGAGAAGATAGAGATGAAGATGAAGTTCCAGAGTCTACATCTCGACAAGAAATTTGGTCAGTTGGTGATGTATCCATTACCCAAATGGTAGCCCGATGAAGGTTAATTATCCTTTTTTGTCATGACTAGAGTAAGCCCCGAAACAGTTAATTTTTTCGCTAGGATTTTGCTTTTGCTGTCATATCTTTCTGAAATTTGGTAAATATGATTATTCCTATCCCTCTGTGTATATTGCCAGAAATACAACTTGTCTTGCTTTAGTTTCCTAGTGGGTGAATCGGCTCTGGAATAACCATGCCCAAAGAAAATAAAAGAGAAATTCAGTGCTCGAGCTGCTACATATACTTCGTCAAAGTTTCAAAAACGACACATGAGCTAGCCATCAGCAATGTTGTTACTTTGGAAAATTTTGACATTATTCTTTGACCAAGTATAGTAATCAGAATGATTGTATGCATCCAAAACCGGGCAAGCAATTAGGAATTTGAACCAAACTCATTATAATCAGGCTCTCTGCAAGTGGGTGGTCAGTTTGGACCCCCAACAGTAGATGAGTACTGTGTGTCCTGTCCCGGATACTGTTGTCCCAAAAATCTTTTCCTCAGATACAGGTACGAATGATTAAAACTTCTTTACTTTGCCGTCAGTGTCCGGACCAGCTTATCTATTTTGTTGCTTTCTCGATGATTTCGGCATTCATATCTCTCAAAATATTTACAAATATGCTACTTTTCTTTTAATGACATGTCTTCTATTAACTTATCTTGTGCCATGTTTTTTGTACTACTTCGTATCCTCATACTTATTGACTTTTCAACGCCTTAAAGGTTCGCGCCCGACCAACATTTCCAAAATCAAAAAGTCGATCGATTCTGATTTTGGGCCCACACAATAAATGTCTACACAAGTAGGTGGGAGATGAAATATTGCTGAAGTAAAGAGGAGTACTGGAGACATGCATATCTCCATCCATCAGCCAACAGTCTCGTTCCATGTCGAGCAAAAAGAAAAAACAGTCTCGTTCCATCGCCATCGTGCATATGTAGATATAGACATATCCTAGGTAATTCTCAGGCCACAAAATTATTGAAAAAATGTTTAAATCTGTTAAATGAGTAATAGACTAGTCAAGCGAACTGAATATATATATATATACACACACACACTCACTGAGGATCAAGTCAGGATGTCCTGACGATCTAATCTAGTGTTAGGTCCGGACTTTTGCTTTCAGATGTTGGATTGTGCTTTCAATAGTCCGGATCTGTGAAAAGCTTATGACCAGTCATAAATGGTTTTCACCTTCCACAGATCTGGATTATTAAAAACACGATCCACTAATTGAGTCATGGTCTGAATTTTAGCAAAAATCTAGACGTTGTGACCTGATTCGGACTGTAAATATATATATATATATATATATATATTTTATAGGACTTTGACTTCTATAACATGAAAGTCGCATGTAAAAGAAAATGTCTTTTAAGTCCCGATATAGACTGGCAGCTACATAAAGTTCCAAGGTTAATGAACGGGAGCTCCAGGCCCTAGACATCTTAAAAAATGTTGTTAACCATCATTTCCTTCCTCCTTTTTCTGCCTTCATTAACAAGTTCTTCAGAGGCCCAGACCAAGATCAAAACAGGTTACTGGTATTCCGGTGGCGAATTCCCAGTTCTCGATATAGACTCGACTCTATTCACTCACTTGACATTTGCTTTTGCAAATATCAACACTTCAACTTATGAGCTCTTGATCGCACCCTCTGATGAACCATATAATTTTGAAAAGTTCGTTTGAGAGAAGTAATTGCGTTCTATCAAATAAGATCAATATCATATATAAAAGGTTTTCATGTAAGGTAACAAAATCATAGGTAACTTTTTGAGAGGTCTAAAATAATGAAATTGTATTCAGCATGGGACGGGGAGGTAACATTTAATTAGGTTCTTCGGGGCAATTTATGAAAAATTAACGGGTCAAATTTTCCAAACCACACCTACCATGACTAGTGCATGTATGTGAGAAATTGTTTTTGTAGATTTTGAGATTTTAAATTGTTAGAATCAACTTTGAGCATTTATCAAAAATTCTAGATAATAGATTTTTAAATTTTTCAAATTCTGAAAAGCTAAAAAAAATGAAATTTTGAAAATCTCAAATCTGATTTTGGGTAGCTTTTTGAGGACTTTGACCACAAATGAAAGCAAATGGAAGTTTTGAAGGAGTCGTTTTTTACTACGAAGACCGGAAGTTGTCAACACGGGCATGTATTGAGACTTAGGGGGTGTGCCCCAAGGATCAAAACCAAACACACACAAATACAAAGTTTTAAATGATTCTCCAAAATAGGATACATCCACGGAGAAATCGGAGCAATCTCATGAGAAACAGACCAAAAATTAACAAGTGGAGTTCTCTCCTAACTCACCACCCTCATGCGGGCCTATATTTTAGTTATTCTAGAAATATATGAATTTCTTATTTTGAATTTTCGTAATTTTTGCAGAATTCGTTCCGTTTAGCTTAAATTGCCTAGAATATTAGGTTTTCTCATCTTGGTTGATTCTACTTTCTTTTTTTTCTTTGTTTATTCTCCAAGACTTAGATTTTTAGCTTTCTTTTACTTTATTTCCTTTTTAGTATTTTTAGATTAACATTACAAATAAGGATGTAAGCCTTAGGGCTAAGAAGTTGTTTATTATTTAATTAATGAAAGTTTGAGAAGTTATCGTTTGTCCGTAGAGAAAGTGTCTCTCATTCAACTTATTTTATGATTGTTCTTGTTGCGCGTTATTCTTTTTTAACACGCCTCCCAACATTACTCTCATTGTTTACATTGCTTAACCCTTCAGCTAGATTCTAGAATACACCGCTTTTAGAGGCTAAAACGGAAGTCTTGTTCACGCTCCATGCCAGCCCAAACATTTACAAAAATGCTACTCACATAATAATTCAAATACAATATTAAATACAACCTCTCACACACATATGGGTTTCATACACACTATTATTTGTGGGCCTCACATGTATATGAGAGTTTTTGTAAGGTGTTATGTTTAAATTGTTATGTGAGTAGATTGTTGAAGCCTTTATTACTCCTCCATGGTGGTTGAAACACAATTAAACGCTGAAGTCGAGAGGAGTGGAGCCATATGATCTCCATCCATCTTTCTCGGCCCACGAAATTATGAACCAGTCGAAATCTGTTTAATTGAGTATATAGACTACTCTAGAGAATTGAATAGACGTTGATATTGAGAAAAATTTATTCACGGAGCTCCGGGAAAAAGTTTTTTACAATGACAAATCGCGCGTATCAGTTTCGGTTTTGAATGGTCCAGAATTAAATGAATTTTTTCCGAGAAAGAGTCTGTTTCGGCTTTGGACGGTCTGGATTTAAATAAAACTTTTCCGGGGAAGAGTTTCATTTAAATCTGGACCGATCCAAAAATGAAACGGACGGCCAAAATTGCTCGACTCTGTGGATAAGGGAATCACAGTCCCTTCGTGGATAAGTCAATCTCATAGATATTTTAGAGGAATTTGACTTCTATAACGTGAAGGCTTTTTTTTTTGGGTGAAACGAAGTCGCATGTAAAAGAAAATATCATTTAAGTCCTCAGGATGGCAGCTACATATAGTTCAAAAGTTCATGAACGGGAACTCCAGGCTCCAGCCATCTTAAAAAATGTTGTTCACCATCATTTCCTTCATCCTCTTCCTTCCTTCATTAACAAGTTCTTCAGAGACCTGGATCAAAGTAGGTTCCTGGTTATCTGGTGGCGAATTGCCAGTTCCTGATATAGACTCAACTCTGTTCACTCACTTGACATTTGGTTTTGTGTTTATCAACACTTCAACTTATGAGCTCAATATCCTATCCGATAGTGAACCATCTATGTCCAACTTCACCCAAATCGTTCGGCAGAAAAACCCATCAATTGTAACACTTCTGTCCATCATGGTTCGCTTGGGTGCTGGAGATACAAACTTGTCAACCTTCTATTCAATGGCTACCCAACCCTCTCACAGAACTTCTTTCATTGAATCATCAATAGACAGAGCCAGGCGTTATGGGTTTGACGGCCTGGATGTTTGTTGCGTCACACCGGTCACAAACACCACCAAGATGGAAGCTCTGGGAATTCTCTTGGACGAATGGAGAACTGCAATAAATAGGGAATCGAAGACTTCCACCCAATCACCGCTCATTTTGACAATGGCCGGTCATTATGTGCCTTCAAAAAACTCCACAAGCTATCCGATGGAGTCGATTCGAAGGAACATCGATTGGGTACACATCGTATCATTCTACTATCACTTACCCACCATGGAAAAGTTCACAGGCGCCCATTCTGCTTTGTATGACCCCACAAGCAATGTAAGTACGGATTATGGAATTAAAGAATGGATAAGCAGAGGATTACCAGCTAAAAAGATTGTTTTGGGGTTACTATACGAAGGGTACGCGTGGACACTTCTGGACCCCTCGGCCAATGAGATCGGATCGCCTGCAACAGGTCCCGCGGTTCCGGTTGACGGTTCGATGTTCTACAAGGACATCAAGTCATATAAGGGATGTGGTGGAGAAAAAGTAGTGTATAACTCCACTTATGTCACGAATTACTGCATTAATGGTTCAGTTTGGATCGGTTATGATGATGTGGAGGCTATCAGAACTAAGGTTTCGTATGCGAGGGAGAAAGGGCTTCTGGGTTACAAAGTATATCATGTCGGCAATGATGACAATTGGATGCTTTCTAAGGCTGCAGGTAAAACTTTAAAGCAACATCATGTAGCTAACAAAAAATTTAATAAACTAATATATAACCTGAAAAAAAGGTTAATAATTAATATCCAGCAAATTTACACATAATATGTAAATGTTCAACAACAAACAAAAGAAAAGTACAAAAAACATAAACTACTGAAGTTTTATCCTATTGAAATTGTCTTGGCGTTGTTTTGGTGAATATAAATTATTTATTATCTCATTTGAGTTGATATCTTTAACAAATTTACCTATAAATGAGATGGGCTAAAATTTATTGGGCTAAATTTTTACAAATATTTTTTTTTACTCCACTTGCCTTCACCTGGCTAATGTATAGTTTTGCCCTTGGCTGTTGGGATCACCTCAGCTCATGGGTAAGTCCTTTTCCTTTTTTATTGGCCAATTGGTAAAACAACATAGTAGACGGGCAATTTTGTTTTCAAAAGAAAAAACCAAAGGTAGTAATAAATTTTAACACGCTTTTTTGACGTTATAGCTTTTGGACCGAGCTAGTCGACCTTATTATTATTATTATTATTTTTGTTTTGGGTGGGGGGTAAACAGATTGAGAATGAACTAAAACCTAGATAGAGTGGGTGTTTTTTCTCCGAAAGAACACTACAAGAAATAATACTTTTTGCGGCAGTATTTTATCGTTGCAAATACTGACTTGCCATCACTAAAGCCCTTTTGCAACAGAGTCATGATGGGAATGAGCAGTGACAGATGGAGGGGTGGCAAATAATTTCCGCAACAGGTTTTTACCATGGCAATACTATTTGCGACGGGTAAAATACCATTACAAAAATAACACAAAAAGTCAAAAATCCCATTACCGACTACCTAGCCCCATCGCAAATGGCATATAAATTTTAAAAAATATATTTTCTAAATCATGGGAACTGCTTATCCAATGAAATCAGAAGCCGACCCATAATACCTATTTTCGTACAGGTATGAATGATTAACCTTTTTACTTTGCTTTCAGTGTCCAGACCAGCTTACCCCTTTAGTTGCTTTCTCGATGATTTCGGCATTCATATCTCTCAAAAATTTATAATATTTACTAATTTACGGTATTTTATAATTTTGAAAAGTTCGTTTGAGAGAAGTAATTGCGTTCTATCAAATAAGATCAATATCATATATAAAAGGTTTCCATGTAAGTTAACAAAATCATAGTTAACTTTTTGAGAGGTCTAAAATGATGAAACTGTCATTCGGCATGGGACGGAGAGGTAACATTTAATTAGGTTCTTGGGGGCAATTTATGAAAAATTAACGGGTCAAATAAGTAAAAAACTAACAAAAATTCTTGGTATTCTACCTAAATTTTCCAAACCACACCTACCACGACTAGTGCATGTATGAGAGAAATTATTTTTGCAGATTTTGAAATTTTAAATTGTTAGAATCAACTTTGGGCGTTTATCAAAAATTCTACATAAAAGATTTTTAGATTTTAAATTCAGAAAATCTCAAATCTGAATTTGGGTAGCTTTTAGAGGACTTTGATTTCAAATGAAAGCAAATGGAAGTTTTGAAGGAGTCGTTATTGACTACGAAGACCAGAAGTCTAAATCTGTTTAAATGAGTGATAGACTACCATAGAGAATTGAATAGATATCGATATTGAGAAAAACTTATTCACGGAACTCCGTGAATAAGTTTTTACAAAGGTGAATCACGTGCATTCGTTTCGGCTTTGAATGGTCCAGGGAAAATGTACAGGATCCGAGTCCATTGATATGGAGGTTCGATTTTTGTTTGTTTGGTTTATCATATTGCAATAAAGGAAGAATTTCCAAACAGATATGGCATCAACCGTCTTTGTGACTAACTTGCCATATGAATGTTTATTAGTGACGGTTGAATCTGTAAATATGCCTAGGAAGCACCTACGATGAGCTAGCCACCACCCCTAGCCACGAAGAATTACATGCCAAACTCACACAGCATCTCCATTCCCCCTTGCTAGTAGCTTTTTGGATCACCTTACTTCATGCGTAATGGTGTGAAACGACTATGGGAGGAGTTGTACGTAGGAATTAGTCAGAGTTGTGTGTAAGCTAGCCCGAGACACCCTGCATTTCAATAAAGAAATGGCAGAAAGCAAAACAACACAAAACATTAGAAACAGGTCACTGCTAACAAATTAGTAAACACTTAAAGTCTAACGTGACACAGAGCTGAATTTTGTTTGCAATTTGACGCTGAATTTACGAAGTACTATTATTCTACTTCTTATTCATAAGTACACCCTAGAGATAGGTGTTCATCTCCGAGTGTGCATTTGTCACTGCCAGACACCCTAAGTTATCAAAACACAGAACGAAACCAAAAAAAAAAAAAACTAGAACTATTCCCTAACGGCCTATTAAGTATTGTTGAAACTAATTTGGGCAATACATGATTCTTTTATTTTTTTTTTCACATTGGAAGGGATAGGAGTGTTCTGTTTCTCTTGTCTACTGCTATATTATCTCCTCACATTTCTCTCTAATGTACAATTTCATAGCACAAGATGGTGAAAATAAACCTAGAAACAAGAGCCACCTGTTGCTAGTAATCTTGCTTCCAACCGCAGCCACATTTACCCTTCTACTAATTTCTGCGACATGGTATCTGCGTAAGAGAGAATACAGAAACAAAGGTAAGTTCCTTCCAGTTGTGAAATTTTTTTCCTAAATCATTACCCTTAACCCTTTTAACATCTTTCTTTTCCACGTACATGTTCTTTTTATTCATTACAGGAGGGATGGAAGACAAAAAAGAATCGCAATCTTTATTCAGAACTACTATGGCATCTCCTGAAAATGCAAATACTCCTAATTTGCTAGTATTTAGTCTCACTGACCTTGTAGAAGCTACCAATAATTTTTCATTTGAAAATAAG
>BPLS01027389.1:0-18270 GCA_019656275.1 Rhododendron kiyosumense
GTAGGGTTGATGATGAGAGAGAAAGGCTGGTCTCATTCCTGGATGCATCTCTCTCTCTCTCTCAGTGGACCCTGAAACAAACAAACACACACTGGCACACACACACGCCCACCTCAGTCTTTACATATTTACACCAGGACAAAACATGCATATATGTGTATATATGATTTTATTTTTTGTTATATTTCAGGTTGTTCGGGTCAGCTGATATAGGACCTCGACTAACTCCAAAGAGACCAATTCTACCTTGCGCTAGTAGGGACCGGACCAAATTAAATTCGGGACAATGTCCCCTAGGTTTTTGAATCTAAGAGATGTAAAAAAATAAGTTCCAAGTCTCGACAACACACGAAATATAAGTCCCAAGCCTCGACAACGAATATGTGGTAGATTCATAGTTTATAATTTCATAAAAAGCCATACATAAAGTGGCAGATTCATAGTTTATAATTTCTGAGAAAAAAAAAACCCTTCTATATATGACCTGTTATTGAAAAAATATTGTTGTCACATAATTCTAATAAAACAATTTGACAAGTATTCTACTAGATACGAGTTAGAAAGATTTAACATGCTTATGAAAGATGAAAGCAAAAAATGATTGATCAGGTAAAAAATATGTGGATACATACTAGCTAATCAGTGACCACACTGGCCAAGATTAAATCCAACGATCTAAAAATTCCTCGTCACAAAGGCAAATGGACTTTCGACATAGAGAATCTTGCCACACTGGCCAAGGTGCCTCCGCCCGTGATGGAATTAACGTTTCTAAATCATTCTTTTCTTTACAAGTAAGTAATCAAAATACTTAACTATAAAGTATCTTCTAAGTATACGACATTAATTGAATAGTCACACCACTCTATATTTTTCTTGTTTACAGTTACTATTTTTTGTGGCTTTGTGTATCATTACTCAGTATGTACCATATATTCATTTAATACACTGTCTTACACTTCAACGGTTCCTTTTCTTATGAGGTTTTTCATTTTATCTACAGCAGGCAAGATGTAGTAATACAGCTCTAAGGGTGAGTCCGGTTAGTTGGTCATGAATTTGTTTCTTTTAAATATTTTTGGGGTCAGACTGCTAAAAAATAATTTTTTGATCGAATCCTTTAGTCTTGGCATAAATGGTCTATCCTTGACCAAATTAAAGAGAAAATTATTCGAGATGCATATAAGTTTATCCGAACAACCTGACGAAAGAAGAAGAAGTAGTAGACCACGAGTCGACTCCTCCTCCTCCTACCACATTTCGCAAGCGACAAAGGTGGAGATACAACCGAGGAGGATACACTGGCAAGGTTGGCCTGTTCTGTGGGACGTGCTTTACACGTGCAAAAGGGGTTAGAGATTGCATGCAGTCGATCTGACTGCTGTAGTTGGTGGGCCCCCAAGAGCTGCATGCAGCATGTAGATATATATACGTGGAAAAGACTTCCAAGTGACTCTTGTTTTTTGGATGGGTTCTTACTCTTTTTTATTTTATTTATTTTCTTTTGGAGGTCTTTTTGATTTTATGAGTGGGATTCAGGTTGTTTTGTTTGGTTCTTTTGCTATCGTCAAGTGATATACTACCTTTGGATTTTTTTTTTCCCAATAGAATGTTAGGGGTTAGTTGTTAGTTACAATCGGCATCGAGCACTTTCTTTGTGAACAGAGACGGAAGCACTTGTAGGCTATGAGAGGGTCAAGGCCCCTACGTAATTTTAGTTTTTTTTTTTAAATTTTTTTTAATTTGAATACTCCAAGTTCACGCGACCAATTGGAAAGTATTTTTAGGAATTGAAAAGTTCAAACAACATTTTCAAGAATAGAGCTTAATTATTTTGGGCATAATAATGTCACTCGTCATCCGGAATTCAAACAATTGGAAAATATTTCCAGGTTATGTCAATGGTTGGTTTAGACAAGAAGATCAGCAATCTACTTGGTGATACTTGTGCTTACTCTTCATAGTTCAGCCTCTCATTTAGGAAATCTTAATTCCGTTCTTGTTCGTGAAAACTCAAGCTCAGGACTTCTCCCATAAGAGAGAGTGAGAAACTAACTACACTAGGTGGGCTTCTTTTCTAGTAAGAGATAGTACAATGTAGTTACGGTTAAAATTGCACAATTGTAGAATAACATACGCATTTAAACCAAATAAAATCAAACCAAACCAAATCAATCTTAAGTCTCAACTAATTGGGATTGATTACATGAAACGGGTTTTTTCCATTGAAACTCTGTTGAGAGCGTCGTTTTTGCTATGTTCCAAAATTTAGATACTTTTGAACTACCATTTCTAAAATCAATTTTGATCTACTTCTGTATTTCTTAGTGTTACCCTCTACAATAGTTATATCATTTTTTGTTAACTACTGTACCTGCTGATATGTTTAAACCACCTTAATCAATTGATTTAACCAAAACAAAAGAAAGAAGAAAGTGAGGGACACCAGAACTATTAAACTCATCAAATTTGATCAAACAGAGGGCAATGGGAGCTCAAAGGGCACATCAGCATTATGCATAATTACCTTACCTCGATGTTTGGTAATTCAATTCGAAGAGAATGTTCACCCAAAAGGTGTAATAATTTTTTTATTTAAAAAAACCGAACAAATGCTGCTTATATTGAAAAATTGGACTGTAGGAGTACCAGCTAAGTGCCTATATAGTATAAGAGATAAATTGACCCCCAAATGCAGTAGATCCATTATCCATTTACCTATTACTCTTTCAAGGACTAGTCATTCTTGCCTCCCTGTTGTAGTGCCTAAATTATGAGTCATAACCCTAGATTTGCAATCTTTGTTTCATTTGTATCCCCAGTCATCAAAAAGCAGCCAGAAATACAAGATGGAAACAACCAAATCTGATTCCATAGCAAACCAATTATCAAAACTGGCTGGTTTCTGATTTCCATCGAAAGAAGTAGGAGTCTGAACTAATAAGTATAAACCTTCCACTACTGATTAAGAGAAAACAGAAATTCCCCAAAACAAGCAAAGGACAGCGGATACAAGCATCGTATAAATAACTAGCATTGGACTTCATATTTTCTGCGCCATTCATACTTCTCAATTCCCTTTCCCTTGTTGGATTTGCTGAAGAAGAGCCGCTGCCAGCTGCAATGTTGCTTGCAGTCGTTTCTGGGGATCCGCATCTTCCTCTTGTGTGCTACCAGTTTGCATCTGTTGATTACCCGCTGCCTGCTGCTGCTGTTGCGGCTGCACTTGACCAAACTGAGATGACAAACATGCACTAGTTACTTTTGGTTCTCGTGGGCATTTTAGACAATTACACAGAAAACTAGCTGTTTAGCCCGTTTCAGTTTCAGAATCAGGTCTCCATAATCCTATATTTGGAACGCAGACAAATCGTATTCTTTTCGGGCAAAATTAAGTTTCAAGAATGTGGAACATCTTGTTGGTGTTCCCTTCAAAATGGGTTCTTATCAAAAAGTTATCTGAAAACAAGTTTCGCAATGTGTCAAACAAATGAGTTTTCCAATAAGCATGCAAGAAAACTAATTCTGAAACATCCAATGTTACAGCACAGATTTAACCTTTTCACAGCTTATCCAAAGCTGCACCAAACACGTATGCAGTTTTACTTGAAGCTTTTCAACCCGATTGTAAAAACGATAACAGTTGAGTGCTACCAAAAGGGGAGGAAGCTCAGAATTTACCTGGTTATTCTGTGGAGTATATCTCTGAGGTGTCCCATACGGGTTTTCAGAATGACTCATGGCCCCTGACTGCCTAAATTCTTCCCCAGGACCGCCACCTGACTGCCTTGGCTGCCCAAGAAGGGATGAAGCCAATTGCACAAGTTGTTCCGGCTGAAGTCCTGAAATAGGCGTAGATGAAGAAACTTGAGGCTTGGTTTGCTGATGGGATAGCTTGCTGCTCCCACCCAGGGGCATACCTGTCATTCGAGGGGCGTAACTACTGGAACTCGTTTCTTGCACAGCCCTAGGCATGCTAGGGACCGTAGGGTTATATCCCTGAACAGGATGGTCAAACGCGGAACTTGATGATTGTGATGCCATATTTCTAGGATCAGAATTAGGGTTCTGCAAATGATGTGGTGACCAGTTCGTTCCAAATCCAGGGTTTCTTTGATGAGCCATATCATTCCTGTTCTCATTACTGGTGTTGGACATATTTCCAATACCGTGAGATGATGTAGCTGAATTCCCCGAAAATGGTATATTCATGACCCCAGAATTTCCCCTATTTGGAAAAGAAGGCGCTGGGGGAAAATGCCCTGGAGGAGGTGATGTTGGCTTTGGGTATGACGCATCTCCGCGATAAGACATCGAATTATTTTCTCTCTTATCCAGCGGATGAGGAAGAGAAGAACCCGGATTGGGACCCGGATGCTCTAACCTTAGAACAACACCAGAAATGCTCAATTTCCCTGGCACCTTGAGCACTTTTTCAGAGAAGTCTGAAGGGGGCACCAGAAACAAGGTGGTGGTTTCGTCTAATTTAGCCACAGCAGCTCGCTGCTTCTCCCCAAGATAATTCATGAATTCATTGTAGTACCCGATGTCGGCGTCACTTCCCGGAACAAAGAATACCACCCAGGCACTAGCTGCTTGATAGTAATGCTTTGCAAGCATGTCTAAGCCAGTCCTTGCTGTGCAGTCTAAATATTCAGGCCTGCATCAATACAATCGGGTATTTGTTCTCTAATTATTATCGATAAGGAAGCATATAAACAGCCATATAGGTATATGTAAACCACCGCAGCGGATGCATCTCATGTACAAGACTATCCTCCAGTAACCTATGCAAAGAAGGAAAACCAGTACTAAGGCCTATTCAAACATTCAGGCCCAAGAAGGTCACCTACG
The DNA here is from genome assembly GCA_019656275.1 of Rhododendron kiyosumense. Taxonomy (NCBI): domain Eukaryota; kingdom Viridiplantae; phylum Streptophyta; class Magnoliopsida; order Ericales; family Ericaceae; genus Rhododendron; species Rhododendron kiyosumense. The sequence goes on from BPLS01027389.1 coordinate 4,855, forward strand.
GAAAGAGCCACACAAATAACAATTTGATTTCAGGCTAGGAATAACATTGATTCCGAAAGTTTCACAGGAATTTTTTTATGCACCAGAGAGAATTTGTTTGTACCAAGGAAATGACTTTCCAAAAGGTCTAATTTGTATCTAACTTGAATTCAACTACTGTGACCATGTACAATAACAGATCCATAATTATAACAGGGATTCCATTCCCTTATAGTGCCTAAATGGATGCTCAGTAGTCACTCATAAACTGAGAATTAACAAGTCTAAACTACAAATGACGAACAAGAGACCAGGCAAGAGAATTGTTTACCACTTATCACGTTGATAAATCCAGAAACCTAGCATAAATTAACCATGGTCACTTACAATGGCATGTCCAGTGCTTTTCCCACAGGAAAGCAGCGAGCTTGACAGACAGGAGTGCCTCCCTTTGCTATAGTCCCTTCCCATTTCCATTCTTCAGTCACAGGCTGATGCAAGTCGGGAGTTAAACGTTTCCACTCACCAGGATTTGCAGGCAATGAACCAGAACCACCTTGGAAGCCATCATAAGGTGCATTCCAGTGATCGCTCCTTTCCCCATACTGTTGCTTTAAATTCATTGCCCGATCAGGAACTTGTCTATACCCAAAAGGCCCAGGCTCAAAATTCTTGTCAAGGGGGTCAGGTTGAGGAAAATCAGGGAATATCCTCGGGAAACCATGTTTTGCTTGCTCTGGACCTGAGAAAGGATACTCTGGGAGCTCATTATCCGGAGGAAAGGAGTCAGTTTTTAGTTTCTTAGCTCCATGAAAGTGCAATGCCTCTTCTGGCAAATCCCAAGGATCATCATAGAATGGACCTTTTTGAGGGAAATCATGAAATGTAGCTCCTCTGTCTCTTTTAGGACTTCTGTGGCGTTCATACATATTTTCCGGGAGTCCTAAATCAGGACCCTGTTCTTGGAACCTCCTCTGTTCAAATGCACCCCCTTCATCCATCCATAAATTACCTTTCCGCCCAAAACCCATGACATCAGGATCTCTAGACTCCAGATTCGACATAAAACGTGGAGATCTCGTTGTGGGATCTCCAAGTACGCTCCCAAAGTCCCTATCAGAAGATCCGGCGCGTCCATATGACTTCTTAATTGGTGAGGTAGAGGAGTTCATTGAGTTCCTCCCACTGTTGGGCGGACCAGATTCACTCCTTGCAAAACAAATATGTACGCGGGGATTACCGAATAATTTTCCCTGAAGGGTTTCTTTTGCCCTGCAAGCAGCCATTACGTTTTTGAAGCGAACAAAGGCGTAGCTACGTCCTGGAAATGCAGTGATCTTCTCAATCTCCCCAAATGGGGAGAAGGCCTTCCTCAATATCACTTCATCAACCTTCAATAAAGCCGGAAACCCTATCCATAAGACCTCACTTGGTGGTTCTGCATTTCTATCACTCATCTTGGGCTTGTCAGCATAGGAAAGGTCAAGACTAGGGTCATACATTCTGGAATCTCTCTGAGAGAATGGAGATCCTCTTACTCCAGATCGTTGTTCGTCTCGGCGTTGCGAGTAATCTTCATCATACGATGGTGCTGATGATTTCTCCTGTGATGTAAAATGATGCCAAATGCAAAACTAGTTTACTATCTTTGATAAATGAGGAAATATTGATCTTCCAAGGTCGTGTAAGACTTTGATTCACCAGTTAATACATGTGTAAATTGAGTCAGAAAAGATAGGTTTAATAGTTAATCAATTGACAATCCCAAAATGTAGACTAGAAGGTGCTAAGTGGTAGTTATATGCAGAATTGCGAAAGAACATAAGCACAATAAAGCAATCTTGCAAACATCCCAACATAACCAATTGTGGCACCAATATACACAATGAGGGTGAATTCGATACAGGAAAAGAGCAGCAAATAATAACGCGCTCATCTTACCCAAAAGGAAAAGTACAACAGAATCATATGGAAAAGAAAATAAAGACTAGATAAGTATGGGACTTTATCTGCTTGAAATTGCAGTTTGAACCTGATATTCTGCACCATGATTCAAATTACACTTCATGGGCAATGAGATTAAAAAAAAAAATCAGCAGACTCCTTGATGTTTGAGAAAAATGATGGAAACAAAATTCACATGGTCTAACAAATGAAGCAGTTTTCAACATACATGATTGAGCACATTCAGGGATGCTTCAATTCTTTGGGACCACTGGTTCTTAACATAATAAAAGAGCTTTGGTAGCAAAAATAAACCTAGGTTCAATCATCGCACATGCAATTGTTCTCCCATAATATTGCTAATGTCAATTACGTTGATTTGCCCATTCACCCTTTTCTCTTATTCTATACAACCCCAAACTGCTTTAGCTTTTGATGCAACCAGATTTTACTTTTCTTGCACAGAAAAAAACCCCAACTCACAACAGAGTCTTCCAGGATCCCAACTCCAAACCGCAAGTCTCCTTAGACTTTCCCAGCCACACAAATAACAAACTTCTCAATGAAAGGAAAAAAAAAAAAGGCTTTTATTTTTATTTTTATCGGCAAGTAAATAAGCCTTTTGTAATCCCAAATATATATTACTGTTCAAATTCCTAATGTAAACAAGAAAGTTCAAGAGTACAAATTAAATGTTCATAAACATCGACAATATTACAATTTAAGCATGATTTTCAATAAGGTCCTCTAAAAGCAATTTACTTAACACAAGAACAAAAGCTTAGGAAAACGTCAACAAATGCATAGTAAAGTACAAAGTGAAATGGGGGAAAATAACATAGAAACACTTAATGCCTTGTTTGGATCAAGATTTGGAAATTTTTTTCGAACTCAAAAAACACTTATTACCCATACTTCCAATCATTACTCTCCACTCATTATTCTCATTTCTCTCTCTCTCTCTATCTCTCTCCACTCATTACCCCTACTAAAATCATTACTCTAATAAAAAATTTCTCAAAAAGTCAACCAAATACAGCGTTAAATTTTGAAGCACTTAAATTTTATCGCCAACTTATATCAACAATTTTTGCATAATGCCCTTGTTGCTACAACAGAGAATAAAATCATACTAAAAATGAATTGAGTATGAGTAAGCAAAGAGGAAGACCAAGAATTCACCAAAGAACAACCTGAAATCCATCATGAGCTTAAAGCATTGGAAATCACACATGCATGAGTTTTATAATCACAAACAGATTCAGTGGTTGCTGAAAAGGCCCAATGGCTTGTAAATGCTTTGCTAACTTGAGCTAAGTCCATTGTCTGCTAAGAATGGCTATAATTGCTCAGCAGGAATCTAAAGAAGAGAGATGATATCAAACACGAAAGCAACATCACACAGATTGGATGGCCTGACCATGTCTTTCTAACAATAAAAAAAACCCCATGTCTTTCTTACTACTGCATCATATCTCATTAATTATCATCTTAAGCATGTTAAAAGGGAATTGTATTTTGCTTCTGGGCCATCAGGAGCTTTATTGTAGCTATTCATGGAAACCCGTGAGTGTGCAAAAGTTAACATGCAAGGACATACTTCTTGCCCCAAACGGATTTTACTGCAAAAACTAGAATTCAATGTTAAACCATAATCAGAATGGCTGTAGTTGATTAGCATACATTTAAAATTGAACGGAGGTAATACAAACTGAAGGAACCTTCACCAAAGGGGGATGGGATGGTTGTGTTTCTAATGTGGTATCAGAGTCTTTACAAGTTTAATCATCGCTGAAAAATTTTAACCCTGGATGCTTTACAAGTCAAGAAATGTTGTTGTAGAAGCATATGCAAAGAAATGTGCTTTAACCCAGGAGACTCAAATTTCGGAGGAAAAATTCTGTTTCTTCCTTCACTTCATCTAGTGCTTGTTTCTTTGCTTCTGTGCAGGTATGATTTTGCATTGTGTAACATTGAAATGAGTACCCTATTTGAGGCTTATAGTAAGATACCACAACTATAACAATACCCTCTTAATCCTCAATCAATGGGGTATGGGCGGGACAGGACTGGCGATAGACCTAGCAGCTATCATGCAGCAAACATGCAGACAATGACTTCTCATAAATTTTTACCACCGAAGTAGTAGCCCCCCTAAACCTCCAAAAATTGAGAAACTCAAGGGACATTATGCGAAGATAATTATAGCGCTTATATGTTCCCCAATTAAAAAGGATGGATCGAGCTAAGTCAGGTTCTCAATCAAGCTCTAATAAGGATGAGCCGACAGTAGCAGATAATAGATACTGACTTTTAAAGAGGGTGGTGGAGTGAAAATGATATTCAGAGGAACTTGGTAACTTCTTGGAACCATAATGGAGTGGGTTTAATCATTTTGGCATAACAATTGATGTGCACACATTGCACCCAGACACAGGTTTACAGATCTTTCCTCTTAATAAGGGGGTGACCACAGGAAGTTCGCAGCAGAGAACATGGTCCAGGACTCGAGATCCCAAGACTCAACAAAAATGTAGAATGTTCAAAGTTGCAGGTTTGATTTGAGAGATATTTAAATAAGATTCCGAAACTACTAGGTTTTTTTTTTATCTGCTCCGAAACTACTAGGTTGGTGCCAAAAAATGCCTTCTAGGATGGCCTCTCTGTTGCCAATAGCAGTTTGGCAGAAAAACTAATCACATCTAATTTAACATGTCCAGAGAACTACTTCAAATTTGTGTAAAGCAAAATATAGCAAACGAACCGTCTAACAATGGCTGCATCCTAGATCAAAAAAAAAACTGTCTATCACCTCTCTTTTGCTGCATCTTAGATCAGGAGTTGTAGTCCATCATCCTGTCTGAACCAAATTCAGAAGATAATAGGTTAAGCGCAGATTGGCTCTCAAGGTTTTAGATTCATATCCGATATCATGGTTCCAAGAGATTAGGTGCAACGCAAAAGGCCCCTTCAGCTTTTGATGGTATGAGAACACTGGAACAAAACAATTTGCTCATGCCTAGCAAGTAGCAAGAAGCAAAATACATGTATCTTCGTCCTCACACAAAAGGTTTTGCACACACATTCACTTTGAGAAATCTACCCATTATCGTTCACCGGGTAGACATTGATTGAACAACCTCAATACAAGATTGAACTTTCCGTGAGTACATGGTTTTCGAATCTTCTTAGCCCAAAGTCCAATGATATGGCAATTGTTTTAAGCTGCTGGAGTAGACAAGGAAAATTCAGGAACGCTGTACTTGGAATTCGTATATTCTACCATATTAACACCTGTGGTATATGGCTTTGAAACCTCCTACCAAAAGTTGACCAATCATTCAAAGCTGCTGGAGTAGATGAAGGAAGATTTGGGAATACTGTTATGGTCATCCTTAAGAATAATGTATTGTACAAATGAAGATTGAGGAGTATTGTTCTAGCCATTCGGACTACGCAACTTATTGGCAACTGTTTTGTGAATACAGTTCTGGTGTATAATGCATTGGCCACTGCATGTGTGATGTTGTGTTAATGGAAGCAATAGTATCAATTGGACTTTCATTTGTTTACAAATTAACCATAATGACGGAGAGGAACCGTTGACTATATCATCCAGCAAGTCATCACTGAATGCAAACCTAATGATTTGCATTGAAAAACAGATTAAACTACTTAATGAGCACTTAGAAGCCCTTGTTGGGTGGAAAGCAATTGCTTTAATATGATTCTATGTTGGGGTAATGCTATGCTCGTTATTGATGAATGCAAACATTGCCAACCAATTACGCTAACTAAAACAGTCAAATTATATTTCAGAACAACAAGAACTCTCAATGCTTGGTGATGGAAGGTTGTCATATGTTTGCTTGTATCATATTAGATGTTTCTTGTCGGCTGCTGTTTTAGCCTGTTGTCTGGTCAGCTTTGTGCTTTTTCAGTTTTCCTGCTAGGGGAAGTTCCTTTACAGGTTTTGTTTTCGTTTGCTCTAGTGTGATAGTTGCCTTGGGCTTGATGTTTTCTTACTTTTTCATCTGGGCAATTGTCCCAGCATGTTTGTAGCTGCTTTGCTGTTGTTGAATGCATTTCATTAGCAATGGCTACAAACTAAGATAGTCTACACTGGATGAAAATCTTCATGACCACTAATTGAACGCCTTTGCTCTAGGCATACACATTTATCAAATCACAACGTGAGCAACAATACACATCATGGAAATCTGTACCCAACTCATTACAAAGTTACTTAGTAGTATGCTAAACAAATTGCAGTCGACACAAATATAGGTTGGAGTTTGGAATCGATGACAATGAACTGCTAGTGCATATAAATAATGGAAACAGAAATAAATTGGATAGCGAAAATGGTAGTCCTTTAGAAGGTTCTATGCCACCTACGGCCATTACTACTTCAACTTGAGTATCTATTGCTTTATCTGAAAAAGAAAATTCCTGTGACGGGGGTAAAGTATTATATATAATTAAAAAGATCGTTAACGATTGTACTGTATAAGGAAAATCTCGAATTTGGATCCAAAATTGACGGCTTAGTGTGAGATTATCCATGTGCTTATGCTCTTAGGCATTCTTTTTCTGATCTGTCTTTCGTGCTTGTTTTCCTAGGAATTGCACATAGTCATGAAAAACTAACGGCTTCTTTTGTATAACACAGCTTGTTAGAAGACCATTCTTGCATTACATAAGTTTTATAGGTGAAATGTTATTTTGTTACTAAAGCCCTGAGAGATTCACAAATTCAACTGAGCACACATAGTTGATCTAAGTACAGATATTGTTTTATATATATACAGCTTCTAAATGGAAGATGTGGAAGCAACTGAACGGTTCAAAGAAGGGATTTTACATCACTTACTTAAGATGTATAACCTTAGCCCAATTCTTTTTGAAGCCTGTAGAATGATTTGACAGCTTTAATTGATGGATTTGAAATAACTCCGTGACTAGTTATTTGAATTCATTTCTGTAAATAATCCTAGTTGTCCATGAACTTTAACGACACATCCCTTAATCATCTCTATTTAATAGCCCACTAAAGAATTATGAATCAACGTCTAATGGTTAAGATTATCTCCAAAGTTAACCCTCTCAAATCCTTTCATCTCAAATTCACATAGGATGGCAGATCAGACATGATTTAAGTACAATATCAGTGGTGTACCATTGGTGTAGGAGAGACCACCTTTTCATATGGGAGTACTCGTAGAAAATGAAAGAACTTACTCCTTGAAATCTGAATGGCTACCTTTATGTATCTAACTAGTAACAGTTTCACTTCTGTGAAAGATGGTTGCTAGCATGAATGGCCCATGGAAGAGGCCTGGGTAACAGATCATATTACATGTTGAACAATTATTTTGTTTACGCAATGGAAGATACATCTGTCTCACTAGCAGTAGTGAAAGTTCTATTGAACAATTAACTTGTTTAGGATCTAGAATTCTGTCTGAGACAGGGTGCCACCCCCTTGTAAGCTGCATATACAACTTGAGCAAGAATGGAAAAAGTTGAAAGGAATATTGCTGTCAACCAAACTATATCAGATAGTTTATTTATTTTGCAAGATAAGTTTATTTTTTTGGATAATTCCGTCAACCTCAATAGCTTGACATGAGAAGCCAATCTTTTATGAATGGGCCTCAATCTTATCTCCAATTGTTGTACTTATGCAATGCGTCGATTTTTTTTTAGTAAGATAAGATGTGTTATTCTGAGATGGCTTTTGCGAAATATTTTAAACCATTCATTGAATAGGTACATCCACAATAAATAATACCAGCATTGCATGGTAAGAAAAGCAGACCAAGGGGGGCAAAACTAACCGCCTTTGCAAACTCTATTTTAAGTGGACTGCCTGCAACACTAAAACCTTGAAGTGCTCCCACTGCTGCAAAAGCCTCTTTGTCATGTTTGAAATTAATGAAGGCATAACTACGACCCGGTTGAAAAGCAACGCTCTCAAGTTCCCCAAATTGTAAGAAGAGATCTGCTAAACCATTTTCGTTGAGGTTTTGAGACAAATTTCCGACCCAGAGGTGTCTTGATGGAGGAGCCTTGCTTCTTCCATGGTGGCTCTTCTCTTCTGATCTTGGAGGGTAATCTCTACGATATCTGTCCCTTCCTCCTCTGCTAGTCTGCAAAAGAGCCTTAAATCTAGTCACAGTCCAACAAACACAACCTTAGCACGCCCACTCTGGATGAGGAGATAAAGTGACTCCAGTGACTATAAAATTGACAAAACTAAGATGTTACAACAAAAAAGAGCTCCCATTCTTACTTCTCAACTCATTTTGGAATTCAGAGCTTAATAAGGTCCTTGTAACACAAGATACGAAAATGAAATTATCAGTTTTTCTTGCAGCAAAAAGTGAAAAGCTTATAAATTTTGACCATACACGCCCCGCACATATACTGAATTGTGATCAACAGGAGGCTAACCTACCAAATAAAATCAAATGAAATGACGATGTAATCGAAGGAACACAATTTTCCAAATATCAAAACCTTTTATCGTGGTGAGAAACGCCTACAGAGCAGGGTTCTCTGTAACCAATCTTGACCATATATGCAACACCCCGCGAGACACAGCTATTGGGTCAGTCAAGCTTTCCAAGGGGGGTCAAAACGCAAGAATTCAAGGGTTATACTGTTGGCCCCGTGACAACCTTGGACCGCCGGCTACCCTAGTTGGTTACAAGTTTCAACTCAATCCCAGAACTTGGTTAGGATTCAGAGCTTCAAGAGGTCCAACGTGATTCTTTCAAGAAAGAGAAGTTCAACACGCACATTCGCGAATTCTTTGTACAGTGGGCAGAAGTTAGTTGATTACGCATTCGCCATACAATCCAACCAGAGATAACAAAGACAACATACCATTTAATGACACGAACCAATTAGGGGAAAACTCCCGAGAAAAAAACACTATCCTGTAAGTACAGCAACACAGCATGAAACTGGAGCAGTCAACAAAATACGGGGGGGTGGTGAGGGAGAGAGGGAGAGAGAGAAGTAGCGAATTTCTAAGAAATTGAGATCGAATGAAGTAGACAGAGAACTAACCATTATCGGGTGGCTGGTGTTCAACAGGAAACTCAAAGCTCGCAATTCGCAGATAATTAAGGAAAAAGTTATGCTATTCGAAACTAGAAAACTACACGCAGAGAGAGAGAGAGAGAGAGAGAGAGAATTAGGGTGTACACGCCGAGAGGATCAGTTGGGGTTAGGGTTTGTATTGGGTATTTGAGCATCAAGAGCATCTGGCAGGAAAATTGCATATTAGCCCCTCAGGGTTTGATCCTTTTTATAAACGAAAATGAAAATGAAAATGTGAGGTTTTAGTTTCACCATTATTTAAAAATGTCATTCTTCAAATTTACAATGTCAATATTACTCCCGAAATTTATAATGCCAATACCACTCTCCAGGGGAGAGCAAATCAATTTCTTAAATCAAAACAAAAACAAAAACAGACCGACCTTTGCAAATTAAAAACCAAAACAGACTGTTTTTGGTATATTGAAAACCAAAACCAAATCCGTAAGGTTAAAAACAGGTGTGAATAGTTCAGATGAGATTGTTATCCGGTATTGCTAGACACGCTTGCGGCATGCTTGTCTGGAGGATATAGAAGTTGGGTATGAATTACACTCAAATATACTTATTTCATCAGAGGGAATAAGTTGAAGACACCCTATTGATGTCCAAATTTTATCCGGCTTGTAGGAAGGGTTTGCAATGTGTGGAGGGCAAAATAGGAAACTCACACTATTGTACAGTATTCACCGCCTTATGTCAACTACAAAACAAACCGGGAGTAACTTTTAGTTCCATTCTAAAGTAATTCACATTCAACCACAAACAAACGAATTGTTAACGTAAAGCGTAGGGTTAAAAGCGTTACGCGATGTTCGGAATTCGGGGAAAGAAACAAAAATGAAGAGAAAATTTTAGAAATTTCCCCTTCTTTATTTGGTTCTTATAGAAAGATAAGAGAGATTTTCAAATACAAATGCAACTCCTCCTCCAATTTCCCCTAACCTTTCCTTCTCTTTTTCTTCTACATTATTTTCTCTTCTTACCATTTCTTTCACCTAGTTCCGAACAGCTTGCCAGAGACTTCCCATAAGCGTAACCCCTGGACACGCTTTCGGTGTGTAAATATAAGGCCCGTTCGTCACACTCGTTTCTCCTCAACTCGAGAACTGCCCTTGAAAAATAAACTCCTCGTCCTCTCCCAAATTCAAAAACCCAATGAATGTTGAAAACCTGAGAGGAGAGTTGTAAATAAACAAGGGTTTTGATTTTGATGAGATGAAGAAGAAGAATGTCGGAGGAGGAAGGGCAAGGCTCTCGAAACTTCAACCCCAACCCTCAGCCATGGCTCTCAGTTACCTCTGCCAGGTACTAATGCCATCTGTATTGCACATATGTCTGTATGGCACATATGCATCCATGATCCACCATGCGCTGCTCCTCAGGCCGTTTAGGTTTCTTTCCGTTTCGTTTTTATTTTGCCTTGTGAATCATTAAGACTTTGTTCTCCTTAGCTTTTTGTGTTGGTTTTTTGGGCTTTTTTTGGTTCGTGTTTGTTAGTTCAGCTTCAAACTTTTTTGGTTTATTGTTTGGAAAAATGACGGCCAAGGACGTGTTTTGATAATTAATACATTTTGTTCATTAATAAATATTCTTAGCATGTCCTTAAAAGTATTAATTATCAAAACACGTACTAGCCATCATTTTCCCTTATTGTTTTGTCCTGACGAGACAAATCGAAAAAGAAAAAAATGTGGACTTTTGCCCAAATATTTTTGAAATATCCAAGAAAAATCCGAAAAGCCCAGTTTTATTGGATTTTTCTAAAAATATTAGGAGTAAAATTTTTACTTTTTCAATTGCTCTCGTTGGGACAATAATCCACAAAAGTTTGGCGCAAAACTAACAAATGCGATTTTTTTTTTGAACAAGGACAAAACAAAAAAATGCCCGACTTGCTAAGACGAACGGGGGCTAAGTATTTGTATGTGTTGTCAATTTGATTGGAAACCTAGTATTGATGTTATGTGTTTGATTTGTGAAAAGAACTGAATATCCTTTACTGCAGTGGAGTTCGGCCTTCCTTCTACGTACTGCAATGTGAAATCCATCTCCAATGGAAATTTTGATGCTTTTTTAGGCTAAGGTCTAAGGAAGTGTTCTGAATTCATGTTTTCAGAAGGAATTGGAAACCTTTTGGAGATACCATAGGAATAGCACGTATTCTGTGGTTGTCTATGTTGCACTTATCTTGTTTTAGTTGTGGAGGGGTGTATACCTTTAGAAAAGTAAGTGAAGCCGGTGAAGTTATGCATATTTATGTCTAGTTATAAACTTCATAGTTAACGTGCGCGTGCTATACTGCTATGCATTTTTTGTGGTTCCGTTTGCCACGTTTTCGCTCACTTGTTACGATTTTCAATGGTATTGGTATTGCACTACTCTCACTAGATATGAACATGTGTGTACAATATGCACATAATGTTATGAATTATTTTGCTAGTTATATTTTGGCGCTTGTTACTTACTCAGTTACAAAAATGTAGGTTAAACCGTTAACAGTGTGTATCATAACGTTCTCCATGTACTTTCTCTTAAAAGCCTAAGTGTTTGATTTGAATTTTCGAGGTGCTGCCGTTGATATTTATTGACCATTTAGGCATGATTGGAGAAGTATTGCTGTTAGAAGAAGGTGATTAAACTGCTTCTAAAATGCAAACCAAGTACGAAAAGTCGTTTGGTGAACTAGGTGATGAAGAGGGGGGAAAAAAAGGATTGTAGTTTTATGGGTGAGAAATGGAAAGAAAATAAACGATTGAATTTTCTCTATGGACGAGTTAGAGAATGTAGGATGTGAGATTGCAATATCAATAAGATCCACAACCATCACTTTTTGTTTCTCAATGTTTCTCACCAAATCTCCCCATTTTTGTGAGAAAAGAGTTATCTTTGTCGCCTTTCCCTCTAAATTTGGAACCCAAACATGAGAGAGATTTTTATTTTTCATTTAACACCAAATCACTCGCACCGAATGGGCAGTTTCTAAAATGTCTAAATGTAAACTGTAATGTTTGTGATTTCCTGTTTTGCTGCAGGGATTACTTGTTGTTGCTAGGACTTAATTTTGATAACTCCTTGTGTTTTCATCTTCTGCACAGCCTACTGATTCTGAAGCGCAACCAGATTCCTTACCCGGTGGTACTAGGGTCAATGAAGCTAGTAATGATGGTCAGTGTGGTACAGTAGCTGAAACCTCCACTGATAGTGATCATAATAGCCAATGCCACGAGTTGGCTCCTAACACAACTGGCAAAATGGTTGTCCTCGCAGAGCAATCTTGTGGTTTGGAACCTCAGGAAATATGTGGGCCTGAAGAATGTTTGGAAATGGATTGGACAGAAGTAGAAGTTTGTATAAAATGCGATAAAGGTGGCAAGCTGTTGGTTTGTAGTGACAGTAACTGCCCTTTGGCTGTTCATGAGGAGTGCATGCACTGTTCAGCTCGGTTTGACAGTATGGGAAACTTCTACTGCCCTTATTGTTCGTATAAACGAGCTATGTTGGAAACACGCAAGGCAAGGAAAAAAGCTATGTTGGCGAAGAAAGCTTTGTCGGTTTTTCTGGATAAAGGAATGATGAATGGTGACCCACAGAAGCATAAGGCAGAGAGATATTGGAGGAAAGAGGTGAAGGCATCAAAAACTGTGGGAGATACAATAGCTGATAATAGGAGTAGGCTGGATGGTGTTGAAGCGGACTACCATTTCGTTCAAATAGAGGAAGATCAACGTGAACAGACATTTGATGTGTATAAAGGTGCCAAGGCATCAGCAGTGAATGAGCAAAATGATGTGAGCAGATGTAGTCATAGTGCAAGACCGGGGGACGGCGCTCAGCATAAAGTCGTGATTGAAGAACATATGCAACAAGGGCCAATTATTGCATGTGGCGGAGATGGTACTTGTTGTATGGAAGAAGAGACGAGGCGTCAATTTGAAATTGTACAGGTCGATAAAAGTGCTCAAGCAGAGCATCCAAAACTAGTTGATGACCACCAAAATGAGAGATTGCTTCAAGATAAGCAGCAACCTGACCCATTGGGTGCTACCCTTGTAGAAAAAGAGACAGAATTAGGCAGTGCAATTCATATATCAAGGGAATTGGACAATGCAGATGTAGTTAAGGAGCATGAAGGCAGCAGGCCAGAAGCAGAAGCCATGCAAGATCAAGAAAAAGGAGATACATTATCCTCCAGTGGAGACGACTTCATGCAACAGGATCCTGCAGAAGATAGTGATATATCACAAGGCACATGGGGTGTGCTTATCTTAAATGTGCTAAAAGTTCAATAAAAAGTTTGGTACAAATTATGGTTTTTGTGCTATGCAGCTTATAGACAAGAACACATGCTGTGATACAACATGGGACACATTAAGCTTGCAA
>BPLS01027390.1:0-12147 GCA_019656275.1 Rhododendron kiyosumense
CTCTCTCTCTCTCTCTCTCTCTCTCTCTCTCTCTCTCTCTCTCAATTGATCTCTCTATTGATGTTGGCTCTCGGCCACTTGTCCAAAACCTGTCCGACTCATAAAAATATTTAAATACTTGTACACATATTTTTCACTTGTCGAAAATGCGTCTGAGCATGTTTGTGTCCGACCCGTCTGGAATACGGATACGAGAGGCCTGAAAATGCTTCTTAGATTCAAATAGCTATAATGTGGGACACTACGCGAGGTTCGCAAAAAAACTAAATCAAGACCAATACAGAACAACCCAAAAAATAGCCTCATACAGGAAATTAATTAACTTACAAGTAACAATGAAGGACTCCTATCCAGGAAGATTCATAATGAATTCTTCTTGCCTTTGGCAAGATTTGACCTCTTGACCTCTCAGTAGAGAGTGTCCGAGGGTGGCAACTAGACTAGCCCTAGTTGGTTTGCCAATGGTGGGCCCTCAGTCATGGGATGTGTGAGTAACCCCTAAACCCATATTGGATTACCCGAGGCCTTGTTGATTTGTAACAATGACAGGCTGAAGAGGGTGTCATTATAGACATCCATACAGTGCAAGGACTGAGGTAGTGATCATAGTTTTGCCTGAAATTTCCTGCTAAACTTTTGATAAAAGAGTTCTGGACTTCTGGGTTTTGATGTTCTTTGGTAAGGAGCACCCTTGTTTTATAATCTTGTGTACGACTTGTTAATGTACACAGTTGAAGTGTTTATTGCTATTTGTCTTGAATCTGAAGTGAAGCGGGTTTTTGACATATTAGTTGGAGTCCAGTGGTTAGTTTTGCATCCTGTTACACAATTGAAATTTGCAGTCAAATAACCATCCTAATGGTAGTACTGAGAACTTCAAGGTTCAGTCAGTTGCCAAAGTTTGGTTCTAAAGATGTGTTTTCTGCTACTTTTTTCTTGCAGTTCTTGATGCTGCTACTTTTTGTTTTCTGCTGGATTTAGGCATTGGAGTTCTTGATGCTGCTACTTTTTGTTTTCTGGTGGATTTAGGCATGCTCTGAGAATGATGAAGTGCTTGAAATTGGCTTCAGAGAATGACGAGTGCTTGAAATTGGCTTCAAAGAATGAATAATTTGTTGTATAACTCCATGCTTGCGGTTCAATTAGTTTTCTTTATCCTGTTTATTGTTGAAGCTTTTATTCTGCATTTTTTTATGCATTTTCAGAAATTTGATTGATGTTAGATTAATTCAAAATTGGCTTTCCGGCACGATGTTTCTATCTATGACATGTTTTGTGCAAGATGCAATATTAGTTATGCATATTTCGTATTGCTATGTATTTTGTTTTGGAGAAGATAGCTACGGGTGGAATACTTATTTTACACGTATTTATTATTGGTTAGAAATTCGGGCATTTTTTAAATGCACAAAAAAAAAAAAAAAGATGCGTCTTCAATCACATTTCTAGACTGTGATGATAAGAACATTTAATCACGGTTTTAGACGAAAATCGTGATCTAAAAACCAGAAAAGATCACTGCTAACTATTTTTCATCTCATTTTTTAGACATGAAAGATCACCGTGTTTGGTGGTGATCGTTATTTACATATAATCACGGTTTTTCAAGAAGAGTGTGATCAAAACCTGGGAAAGAAAACGGAAATGAGTTTCCATCTCGGTTTTGGCTAGAAACGATCACGCTTTTTGGGTGTGATTGTTTCTTTCTTTCAATCACGGTTTATAACCGTGATAAAAAAGAGTGACTTACAATCACACTCAGATCCATCACGGTAGGAAGAGTGTGATTGTAGAGACCCGTATTTTTGAAAAAAAAAATTCGTTTAAAGGTTATATTAATGATAGAATATCGAATAAATGTGAAATTTGTTAAATTTATTTGATATGGGTTAATGTGATAGAATTGAGAGTGGAGGGAGTGAAAGTGTGGTTGGTGTGTGCCCTAGTATATATAGATGTGTGTGAGGGTGTAGAGGATTAAAAATCCCAACCCTCTCTCTCTCGGTTCCCGATCTCTCTCTCACTCTCGGCTCTCTCTCTCTCTCTCATACTCCCACGCTCCAACACCCCGAAATACCTCGAACCCACCTCGATCCGCCGCAAAGTTTTCGCATTCAAGTGTTCTAGAGCTTGGAAATTCGTGGGTTTGAGCTCGGAGAGGAGTATTCGGTTGATTCAAGGTTTTCGGAGCTAGGGCTTGCTTGATCGAGCTTGGGTTTCGTTCTTCAACTTCGAGGTAGGGATTTCTCATCTCTATTATATGTTTATGTGTTGATTTGGTGTTTGAATCGTGTCCTAAATCGTTGGTTTTGTTGTTGGAACTGTTCTAGTGAAATCTGAAAGTCGTGCACTGAAAACCCAAGTCCTACCGGTAGGAATTTTGGCCCTACCGGTAGAAACGCTGTCCAGTAGAGTCATTTTCGTGAAAATGTGGTCTCCTACCGGTAGGAAAAAGTGTCCTACCGGTAGGAAATGAAAAATTCAGCATTTTGGCAAAATTTCGGAAGGGCATAATTTTTTCATCCGAACTCCGTTTTGGGCAAATTTTATATCAAAATTCATGTGCCGGAAGTCTTCTTTCCAATCGTGGTGGTCTCATCTCCAAATTCTTAACCAATAAGATTTGGTAGCCAAAATAAGATAGATATGTTCATAGATGTTGGAAAATCCTTTTCCTTAGAATCGTTTGGGTGAGACATGGATGTTCCTAGGTTCTCCTACGTACTTGATTGAGTGGTTTGATGAGGCTAGTGGTATACTAGGCGTTGTGGTGGTCGTTGGGTTCCGTATGAGTCTTGTGACACCGAAACAAGGGATTAGAGAACATAAGAAATATAGGTGGGCGAAGGTTGTATGTGTTGACATGCGATGTGAGAAACAAACACATAGGACACTCCTTTGAGTTAAGCAATGCTAGGCATTGGTATGTGAGACATTTTCCTTATATTTGATATGTGATATGTCATTTGCGTAAATTGTATGGTTTTATGAGTCGTAAGGTGAAAATCTATGAGCCGTTGTGAGAGAATATCCTTTGATATGTGACTGCTTATATGGAGAATGAATGGTGTAATGATTATGAGTTGAATGAAGTCGGATTGTCCCTATTATTATTACAGCTACTACCTCTTGTGAATAAGTCTTCGTTGTGAAATCATTATATGGGATTGAAATGAACGGTTAAATTATGAGGTGTAATGGACGAATTGTGGTATGGTGATCTATACTATGTGATGTGATTTAGTTCCTTTAGTGAGGAAGGTGTTTGTAAGGAGTAGCGGGGCTCCATAAACAGCCTGGAAAGAGCACTTGCTTATGACGTGTGATGTGGGATTGCAACAGTGATGTATGTGAGTAAACGTAAGGGTTTGTTTGATGAATGAAAGAGAGAAACGATTGGTTGTCGAAACAACACCATAGAGTCATGTATCAACAGGTTCTTTTCTTTAAACGTGTGACGTTATGACTAAAGTGAAGTCAAAGAGAGGATAGACTATTCGGAATAGGGTGTTGTGGTTAGCTTAGAGTCGTGGTATGTAGTTATGGTACTTCATTTATGTCATTGACGTTGGGAAAACTACTAGTCGTGTTTTGTTTTTCCATTGAGATATCGTACCTCGCTTCTGTTACTCACTCTTGCTTTTGTTATTCATCCTACCAGTCATCCCATTTGCATATAATGGTTGTGTAGATTTCTCTACTGGGTTAGTGTAGCTCAACCAAATCTTTCTTTTCAGGTTCAGACACTGGGCAATAGACTGTATGCATTGTGTGCTTGGCAATGACGGACTTTTGGGAGCTGACGTCATTACTATTTTGTCATCTTGGTGTAGATTTCATTTTGTAAAAGATGATCTTATAATTAATTACTCTTGAGTTTTCTTTGGATTGAAATTGTAATTGTCTAAACTTAAGGATTTGTCTTGTAAATTAAACAGGTGGGAAACTCCTTTGGTTAACGTATCTGATATGCGAGGTTTCTTTTATTGAAATGTAATATTTAATTATGTTAAAAATTGAGGGCGTGACAGTGATAAAAGACTAACTATCACTGCCAATAGCTGTGATTGTTATGCTTTATTGTAGTAGTGTCGAGATCTACCGACGAAAAGTAGAGATCAACCCATGTCCCAGACTTTCTTCGTCGTCGATCGTCGACCTAGCCCAAGGTACAGTTCGTTCTGAATATGAAGAACGAGAGAAATACTCCAATGAGATCAAAGGACGAAGATCGACCTTGATCGTTTGTCAAATCTGTCGACGTCAATTGTCTCCCTCTCTATCTCTCTCCCTCTCTCTATCTCTCTCTCCTATTATCCACTTTGATCATTTGGCATATATGTTTCTTAGCCAATTACATATGAACTTATGTTATATATGGTTATATAAATTTTCTAGGTTAGGATTTGGTAAAGTTAGGGTTTGCTTGTTGAACAGACATGATGAAATGATGGTTAGATACGAATTCCCTGTTATATGTTGGAAACGTGACTTAATTGTATGCAGAAATCTGGGTGTATGTGGACTATCATCCATTCAGTACAGGTAATGACACATGGTTATATGTACATGGATTTATTGATATAATGTTATATATAATATACTGACATTTGAAAGGTTATATATGAAGTTATATCATGAAATATATATGGTTATATATGATATACCGTATCATTTTAATTGTATTGCAACATCATATAAATGTTAGATGTTCCACATTAACATTGATATAATGTTATATATGACATACTGACTTGTGAAAGGTTATATATAATGCTATTACCTAAATTATATATGGTTGTATATGATAATTTGTATCATTTTCATTGTATTGCAACAGCATACAAATGTTAGATGTTCCATATTAACTTTGATATAATGTTATATATGATCAGTAGACTTGTGGAAGGTTATATATCATGTTTTCACCAATCATGTTCCGCTGTGTGGACCATTTCAATAATTTAATTTAATTGGTTTTATAGAGATAGCTAAACTAATTATGTTCTCTTCTTTTCTCAAGTACCAAAAAACAGCGCAAGTATCAAATCTCTTTCCTTTCCTTTCCTTCCTTTCCTTTTGTTTCGTTTTGTTTTTTCCAAGTGTATTACTAGGTCAATTTTTTCTGGTTGTGTTTAGGCTATGCCTCAAGCACTCTTTCTCGTCTTTATTCTTTTTTATTTTTTTGCTCATACAGAAACAACAGTATTGTTATGTTACCACCGAGTAAAAGAAATTGTTTACGTATGACTCATTGGCCTTGAGTCACTAATAAGTGGACACATTTTACCAAAGAAATTGTTTACAAGGCAACTATACAAATTCTAGACAAAGTATATAGTTACTGATTTAACGTTATATATGATCTTAGACTAGAAATGATTGCTCCATATGATATAATCTGCAAATATTATCGTATTAACAAATCTCCTAGGGATGCATGACTATCAGAGCAAACTATCAGAGTATTTTTTCTGGAGCAAGCTTTGCACCCGTTGATAACTATCAGTGCATTCTTTCTACGAGGTGGGTTCACATTTTTTCTAGAGCAAGCTTTGCACCCGTTGATGACTATCAGATTAGTGTCGGTTCTACAATTGCTGCTTGTGCCTTCTCATCAACAAGCTGCTGTTCGGCATCTCTTTGACATGATACCAGCAAAGACCATACTATATTGAAGATAATTCGTATCCTTCCTTCTGCAGTTCCAAGTAGTCAAGTGAAAGCAAACTCATCAAGACATCAACCATTGGCTTAGATCAATGTAGCCACTTGGCATTCATCAATTTTCTCAATTTTTGTCTCTTTTTTTTTTTCCTTTTCTTCGGGAGTATGTCATTTGTAGGCTGTACATTTGCATTGTTATATGAGGCCAGATCAAAATTTCATTGTTTCTGATGAATGAGTATCTAACGTTAAATATATGTTTCTGTCATGTGTATCCCTTGAAAAATGAACATATAACATTATATAAGGTTAAACCTAAACAACCAAAATCATTTTAGGTTTGCATCCTTAATATCGTTATATGTGGTCTTTTGTCATAAGTGGATGAGTATATAATGTTAAATGCGAGCTGATGAACAAGTATATAACGTAAAATGTAAGTATCTCACGTTAAATGTGAATTGATGAGCGAATATATAACGTTATATATGTATAATAACATTATATTGACATTATATAAGGTTAAACCTAAACAACCAAATCATTTTAGGTTTGCATCCTTAATATCGTTATTTGTGGTCTTCTGTCATAAGTGAATGAGTATATAACGTTAAATGCGAGCTGAAGAATGAGTATATAACGTAAAATGTAAGTATCTCACGTTTAATGTGAACTAATGAACAAGTATATAACGTTATATATATACAATAACCTTATATACAGTGTATCAGAAAAGGAGAATCTTCTGTCGATCTATTCCAACGTAACTGCCGGAATTTCAAACGTAGAATGGATAATGGATAATGGGGGATAATGGGCTAAAAGTATGGGATTTGAATGGAAATGGTAATTTTGTCAGGCACTATTTCCCTTTTTAAAAGTGGTGAACTTTATGCCTTAGTAAATACATATCAGTGGACCTAGTGAGTTAAAAACTTGATCAATGGACCTAGTGGGTTAGAAATATGTTATAGTGGACTCTAAGCCAATTTTTTAATTAAAATAGGCCCAAATTGTTGAATTACTCGTTAGAAACAATGAGGCATTAAAAAAAAGAAAGAAAACAAGGCGTATTCCATAGCAAAATACACATTCTTTATTTCTTTCGAATTTGCTATTTTGATTTCTTCAAATACATATTCCTCCGTCTCAATTTGTTTGTCTAATTTGAAAAATACAACTTGTTAAGGGAACACAATCATTGCACCAATAAATAATCAACTTTTCTAAAGTTGCCCTCCAAACTTTTTGAAAAAAATTACTATAGTTCAAATGGTAAAGGACAAAAAGGAAATTTTGTAACTTTTGGTCCCTTACTCTTCTAAAGTGGACAAATATTTTAGGATAAGTAAAAGTAAAAAATTGGACAAACAAATTGGGACAGAAGGAATAGAAAAATGCATAAATGCCTCATTTTCGAAGCGTGCTTCTAGCCCTAGAAAGTCTTGAGCCGGCCCTGACTAGTGTAGTTATGCAAACAAAACGTGTAAATTTTGGACGTGTAAAATATTAGCAGCGGATTAGGGATTATCCATCTGTTCAGAAGGCTTGTAGGATTTAGTCTACAAAACTAGGCCGCCGCGTGATGTTGACCACGTCCACAATGTCAGAAAACTTTACCATTCCCCACCAAAAGTACATCGCGTTTGCAAGCTCAAGTTCCCATCTCCATTGCCTTAATTAACTTCTCAATTCCTGCACTTCTTAATCCTATCTCCATTGCAAACTCAAATCGATAACACCCAGGTGATCAAACATGGGTTTTTTCTTCCTTTCCAACACGATTCTTCAAATTGCCATTTTAGTAGTTCTGATCACTGCTTCCAAATGCTTAGTTCATGGAGCAGAGACCCCTAGACTGAGCATTATCACAGACAAGGAGGCTTTGATCTCGTTCAAGTCCGGTATTG
The DNA here is from genome assembly GCA_019656275.1 of Rhododendron kiyosumense. Lineage (NCBI taxonomy): Eukaryota > Viridiplantae > Streptophyta > Magnoliopsida > Ericales > Ericaceae > Rhododendron > Rhododendron kiyosumense. The sequence continues at coordinate 7,578 of BPLS01027390.1, forward strand.
ATCCGGAAACACTTGGCCCTCTACTCACTTGGGACCAGACCCTGTCGCCCTGCGACTGGACCGGAGTCCGGTGCAACGACGAAGTTGGCGCAAGAGTGGTCGAGCTCGATCTTGCTGGCATGGGGCTTAAAGGTTCCATAAGCCCACACATTGGCAATCTGTCATTTCTCAGATCACTTCAACTACAAAACAACCAGCTGATGGGAACATTTCCTGATATAAGTCGTTGCACGGAGCTTGAGATCCTTGACTTGGAGCAGAATGAGATTTCAGGGAGAATCCCTGAAGAGCTCAGTTATCTTGCCAAGCTCCAAGTTTTGAACTTGGGAAGAAATCTTCTTTTCGGTTCAATTCCACCATCCCTAGCCAATCTCTCGTCACTCATCAGTTTAAATTTAGGCACCAACGGACTGGGTGGCATTATACCAGTCGACTTGTCACGTCTTCAGAAATTGAAGCAACTTGATCTCACCTTCAACAATCTAACGGGTACGGTTCCTCCATCACATACAACAAGTCTTCGATTGTTGATTTGGCCTTAGCTTCCAATGAATTGTGGGGTATAATTCCTTACAATGTTGGAGATACACTCCCAAATCTTCGAAATTTTTAACTTTTGCATCAATAAATTCTCAGGAACCATTCCTGGGTCTCTGCACAACATCACGATGATACAAGTCATTCGCATGGCGCACAATCTCTTGCAAGGAACGGTGCCACCGGGATTAGGAAATCTTCCAGAGCTCCAAATGTACGACATTGGGTTCAATAGGATCATTAGCATTGGGGACAATGGTTTAGATTTTCTCACTAGTCTGACAAATAGTACCCGTCTAAACTTCCTTGCTGTTGACGGAAATCTTCTAGAGGGAGTAATTCCAGAATCCATTGGCAATCTTTCGAAGGTTCTTTCGAAATTATATATGGGAGGAAATCGCATTCATGGTGGGATACCGGCCTCAATTGGGCATCTGAGTGGTTTGACGTTGCTAAGTTTGAGCTACAACTCAATATCATTTGACATTCCTCAAGAAATAGGCCACTTGGAGGAACTTTCGAATTTGGCATTGGCTGGAAATAATCTCTCTGGTAAGATTCCGACTTCCCTCGGTAGTCTCAAAAACCTGTTTAACCTAGATTTATCAGGAAATGAATTGGAGGGTACCATACCGACTAGTTTTGAAAATTTCCAAACGTTGCTTTCATTAGATTTATCTTTTAATAAGCTAAATGGAAGCATACCCAAAGAAATTCTCAATCTTCGTAGTCTAAGCACTCATCTTTATCTCTCCAATAACTTGCTGACCGGACCTTTGCCTCAAGAAATCGGGACACTAGATAGTTTACTCGCGGTTGACCTATCAAACAACGGTTTATCAGAAACCATACCCGACTCAATCGGCAGCTGTAAAAGCTTGGAGAAGTTGCTCATGGCAAATAACATGTTCACAGGCCTTATTCCAGGTAGTATAAGTGAATTGAAAGGTTTGGAATCTCTTGACATCTCCTCAAACAAACTCTCTGGCTCAATACCAGATAGCTTGCAAAAATTGCAAGGCCTCCAGTTATTGAACTTGTCTTTCAATGACCTGGAAGGAGAGGTTCCCGTTGGTGGAGTGTTCACAAATCTTTCAAGAATTCATTTGGAAGGTAACCCGAAACTTCGGTTCATATCAGCATGTGAGAAAGGTCGTGACCATAGAAAAAGACTAATCTTGGTTTGTATTATCGTTGGGAGCATTGGAATCATAGTGTCGTGTTCTACAATTGGCTTGGTGTTCTACCTCAGGAAAAGGAAATTACCGAAAGTCACAGCTTCATCTGACTCCTTTGAGCGACAACATCAAATGGTATCTTACCATGAACTTCGTTTGGCAACTGAAAATTTCAACCCAAGTAATTTGATTGGAAGCGGGAGTTTCGGGTCTGTCTACAAAGGATACCTCCAACCAGAAAAAGCTGTCGCAATTAAAGTCCTTAACGTAGACATGACCAGATCTTGGAAGAGCTTTCTTGCAGAGTGTGCAGCTTTGAGGAATGTGAGGCACCGGAATCTTGTGAAACTCATCACATCATGCTCGAGCATTGACTTCAAGAACAATAACTTTCTGGCTCTAGTATACGAATTCATGACAAACGGAAGCTTGGATGACTGGATTACAGGGAGGAGGAGTCATGCAAACGGTCAAGGGTTGAATATTGTGGATCGATTGAACGTGGCCATTGATGTCGCTTGTGTTCTAGACTATTTGCACCACGAAAATGGAGCACAAGTGGTTGTTCACTGCGATTTGAAGCCTAGCAACATCCTGTTGGACGGAGATATGACTGCAAAAGTAGGAGATTTCGGGCTGGCTAAGCTATTGATTGACAGAGCTGATCAAACTTCTATTACCTCTACCAATGCTTTGAAGGGCTCCATTGGCTACATACCTCCCGGTTTGCAATTTCCCAACATCCGTATATATGAATGTTCTTTTCCTATCTCTACATTGTTTCTTTGTCCATAGAGCTACCAAATATATACATCCTCTCATGCAAAGTACTCATTAAGTAGATTTCTAGATACTAACTTTTTCGCATTTGATGAATTTCGATGCAGAATATGGTATGGGAGAGAAACCATCGACGGCGGGAGACGTGTACAGCTACGGAATCACATTGCTAGAGCTTTTTACTGGAAAGAGCCCAACCCATGAGAGTTTCACAGGGGATTTAAGCCTGAAGAAATGGGTGCAAACGGCCATAGCGACCAACGTAGATCAAGTGTCGGATCCTGGTCTGGTGCGAGCCAACTCTAGTCTTTCGGATGACGTTCAGCCCATTACTCCAGAAGCACAGACTGATTGGTCGATTGCAGTACTTGGTGTTGGTCTCGCTTGCACCGTTGATTCGCCAGACGGACGCATAAGCATGAGAGATGCACTTTGCAAGCTGAAAAGCATCAGAGAAAACCTTTTCAAACCTGATCATGCAAGGAAAACAAATGTTTGAGTAAAATCCAGGGGACTGCAGTTTCGGTGTTTGTGGTTGTTAGAATAAATAGATATAATAAATAATATCGTGATCATATCGTGATATTGAGATTGTGATTTGATTATAATTAATTACGATTTCATTATAATTTAGATGATTCTCTTTCATAGTTAGGCTCCATTCTCTTGTATAAATAAAGGTCTCATTGTACAGTTTCATGATCGAATTCAATAAAATATCTCTTTTCTCATATTTAACATGGTATCAAAGCTATAAGATCTAAACCCTATAGATATTTGCTTCCGGCGGACACTTAGTTAATTACTTTGTCAATCTCTTTCACGCTTTTCGGTTGCCTGCACCCACCATGCTAATTCTTCACCATCAGCACTCGTGGCTTTTCGATTAATGGCTTCTTCTTTTTTCGAATTTTTTTGGTTTCTCCTGGTTTTCTTGCTAGCTTCTCTTGGTTCCTAGCTGATCCTGATTTTTTGGCTTGGCTTGGCTACTCCTGATTTCTGTTGGGTTGGCTTGGTTACTTCTAGTTTCTTTAGGCTTTTTCAAACTCAAGTTAGTAAACCTACTTGAGTTTGAGGCGGGATGTTAGAATAAATGGATATGATAAATAATATCGTGATCATATCGTGATATTAATTAAGATTGAGATTTGACTGTAATTAGGATGATTTTCTTCCATGGTTAATTGGTATAATTTCCTTCCTTAATTAGGCTGCCTCTCCTCTATAAATAGAAGAGCTTGTTGTGTAGTATTAACGAATTCAATAAAATATCCTTTTTCTCATATTTAACAGTGGTGTTTTGTATGAATAAGAAGCATGGACACTAGATGAAAACATGGATACGCTGTGTTAATATGCGAACTAGAGTACTTCCCAGTAGCTAATGGGGAAAAAAATGGAATTGGAAAAAGAGTATTTATCAATACAGTAAGTCTACACTTCCCGATCAGAGTCCCGACGTCCTATCGGGCGCACTCCGGCCACCGGACGACCGATCCGATCCGTCCAAAAATTCTATAAAAAAAAAAACCGAGTGGGCCAACGCGAAAATAAACGGCATCTGACTTGTGTAAGTGGCCGATCCAAGCACTCCATTCTTGGCCGATCCAAACACAAAAATGAATTTATTGGATCTGTCATCTACACACGTCGGATGCCATTTATTCTTGATAGGCCCACTCGGTTTTTTTTTATAGAATTTTTGGATGGATCGGATCGGCCGTCCGGTGGCCAGAGTGCGCCCTGTGGGGCGTCGGGATTCCGATCGGGATTCCCCGATCGGGAAGTGTAGACTTTCTGTTATGAATATGGTGAGATTGTGAACATGATGTTAAATATTCATAGACGATTTTCATTTCTTTTTTATATGTTTTTTTTTTTTTTTTGGTGATTGATGGAGTCTCATACTAGAATGTAGAGTATGTTTTATCGTGCCCGTGTCTTGTGCCATAAAATGACGGACGCGGGGGCTCTGCTGCCCACCATGGGCAGCAGCCCCTACCCACACATCACACCACTGCACCCCACTGTTTGGGCTGAATTAGCTCAATCAAATGGCAAATGATTGTGTGCGG
>BPLS01027392.1:0-11685 GCA_019656275.1 Rhododendron kiyosumense
TCCGACGGCTACAAAGTTAATAGGGAGTAGGATCGAACGGTTGTAGAAGGTGCTCTGTTTATATGAATAGACATTTTAGTAGAAAACCGTCCTGTTTTATAATATAGATATATATATTTATATATTTATATCTAGAAAGAATCTAGGAAAGTAACTTTGAGAAAAGTAATTAGGTTCAAGGCTATTAATCATAGGTTTGCATGCATAAATACCTATAAGGAATCTAGAAAAGTAACTTTTGGAAAAGTAATTAGGTTCAAAACTATTAATCCTAGGTGTGCATGTATGGCAAGGCTAAGAAATAAATAAAAACGAGATTTTAAAAGCAAAACCAAGTAATTAAAATAAAATTCAATTATTTAACGAAATTTTTATTCACAAAAAAAAAAATCAGGATCGTTACAGTTTCGAATGAGGACCTATTAAACTGAGATTGTAACACTTTCAATCAAAATACCGAAAATGTAATCTCTCTAAATATAGCTGATCGGAGAACTCGGCTCCCATTGAGGATTGATCATTAGGGTTGACAAGTGCATAGTATAAAGTGTAGCATATAATTCAATTCGAAGTTCATTATTGAATATACAATGAAAAATAGATTAGTACCGAAGCATGATCCAACCATCTTACAAGTCAATCCTAGATTCACTTGTGAGGGTATTGAATAATTTGTGCACTGCAAAGCTCAATTGTGATGTTTTTATAGAATTATTATTATTTATTAAACAATTAATCACTTTTAGATAAATTCAAACAGTATCTGCAACATTATATATTATCAAGATAAACAATATCTACAACATTATTATCATGAATATGTAATATGAAATTTTACGAAATGAAAAATAATTTCAATGAATAGCTTGCATCCACTTTCGTTAATAATTTTGATCATTTCAATAACGAATACAATTATTTTGTCAAAAAAGAACTGTTGCTAAAACGATAAAGTGTGCAGCTACAACAGCTATTGAAGTTTTAATTTACAAGAGAGCCCGTTAAATATTTTCAATTTCTACAAATAATTGACATCACTAATTTCCTCGTATTTTCGGAGGGCGTTGGAGGTCCAAATTTCCCCCCACTCCAAACAAGAATGTGAAAAGTTTATTTTAAAAAAGAAAGAAAGAAAGAGAGAATTCGAAATTGTTAGGCAGTGTAAGTCACGCGGTAAGAAGAGCGTGATAAGGTCACTATACAGGGCCCCGAACATCGGATTAGTGAAAACGGTTGGCCGCCGACGTGGAACTTACGCTTTATGGATAAGGCTCGGAGATTGCTATTAAGTGACGAGGCACCTACTAAAGCCACTATTTATATCCACTTTTGCCCCACACCCAGAGTGTCACATGATGTTTTCTTTTCGAAAATGCTAATCTCCGGCCTAATGGTCATCATCGGGACGGCCGGTCCAGCCTGCTAAGTCATTATTCAAGTCTATTTACAAGTCGAACCGATAAGGCTTTTACTTTTTTGCGGGCCGGATGGGCTGGGCTATCTACCATAAATTGAAGCCCAAGCCCGACCCATGGGCTAGCTGGCCATCGGGTGGGCTTAAATTTCCTTAGGTAAGGGAAAAAAGAAAGGATTTTGGGCTAATAGGTGGGTACCACTAGCGGGCTTCCGGGCGTGTTCACGGGCCGGGCTGAGTAAAAATTCATAGGTCCAAGTCCACCCATTACAAACTACAGGCCGGGCCGGCCTGTCCGTTTCACAGACTCGGCTAGGAGAAAAGCCCGATGGGCTGGGTGGACTTCGGACCAGCCGCTGGTCTTCGGGCTAAATGATGACCCTTACTCCGGCCGTTAGGCATAGAATAATCAGTACAAATTGTATCGATATTCAACCTTATTTGTCATTCCATATTTATTACCCTCCGCCTAACAAGGGCAATGGCTTTGATGCTCCCAATTGTTCCTAATCATTAGATTGTATGAGTTCATCTCAACAATTGATCTCAATCATTAATTGTTAAAACATTTCAGTAATAGGTGTAGTAAGTGTAGCCATACGATGTAGTAAGTGTAATCATATAACACACTCCCCTCGTCCGTGTCTGACTATTACTTCTTTTTGGAAGTCTGTGACACTTTTCAATTGTTTATATCTTTCAATATAGATATCAAAAAATATACAATATGAATCTTGTTTGATAAATCTCAATTAGTTATATTATTCAAAAATTTCAAAATCATGAAAAATATTACAAATTGGAAGATATAAACAATTTAAAAATGGCACGAATTTCCAAAATGGACCAACAAATACAGATGGAGGGAGTAGTAAGTATTGCCTTAGTAAATAACTAATGTTTACCCGTGCCTACGACACTACTCACCCCGATTGAAATTGAAATTACAATTTGAATCTTGATAGTGGCTTAAAACATTATTTCAATTTTTAGGTAGCTATAAATTTTTTAGAAAAGATAAAGGAAAATAGAGAAAAGGATAACCAAAACCAAAAAGGTACTACGTATCAGAGAAAGAGCGAAAGAGTATGTTACCGAGGACAGTGGATTCTGGGTTTTGAGTGACTCACCGGCAAAGGCGATGACTATTTGTGGCCAGACAATCAGAAGAGAGGCTTTGATGAGAGAGAGATGGGGCGGTGACTATTGGGTTTTTTTTTTATCAACAAAACAAAAGCTGATTGGTAGGGAAAATAAATAAATTGATGGCGTTTTTGTAATATATTTGTAATAGTGTGAGTATTTTCTTAAGAGAGTTGTAAAGCACACATAACCCTTGGATCAAATGAATCCAGACCATTCCAACAACTTGTCCGCAAACCATTCTGTTTTATAATATAGATATGTAAATCATGTTTTTATGGTAAGTAATATTGCTTTTCTTGGCCAAAAAATAGTAAAACCATCTCGTTTTTAGCAAAGTCACCTTACTTTTGGGAGTATCACATAACTTTTCCCAAACAAGATCGTTTTCTTTTTCTTTAATATGTACTAAGGGTGGGGCACACGCAATGCGTGTGCAAGTCAAAATTTGATGGTGTTTTGAGAAAGACGAAAAAAAGTAAAATAAAAAAGGCAAAATCTAAATTCCGCACTGACCGTAGGAAAACATCGTGGATTCAAGTTGCACATGTGAATTAACAAAAGGCATGTGAATTTGGAAGTGCTTGCCGTAGATTGGAGGGGATTTGGTACCAAGTTGGTCGTTTGAGGAAAAGAGGAAGATAAAGTTGAACGGTTGTAGAGAACTTTAAAGAGAGAGAGAGAGAGAGAGAGAGAGAGAGAGAGAGAGAGATTTTTCGCAATTTACCTTCCTTCTACAGAGAGAGAGAGAGAGAGATTTTTCGCAATTTACCTTCCTTCTACAGAAATTACCTTGTGTAACTGTGCCATCATTACTGGTCAGTGGTTGTATAGATTGAAGGAGAAATGGTGGAATTTTCTTTTATCCGAAATGGTGGAGATTGTTGGCAGTTATTAGACATAAGAGTTTCAATCAGAGTTAAATTCTCTCTTTACCCTTGCAGTTACAAAGTATAGAAACTGTTTATAGTTGAAGGGTCCGGCTAACCAACCAGTGCTATTGTGCACCGGTTAATTATTATCATTCCTTATTTTTTGCACTTTTCAGACAATAAAGGACGTGTCCTTCTCAATTTCCAATCAAGAAAAAAGGACAACAAGCAACGTGTTTCCCATGTATCATTAAGTGACAATTTTGCCCTCAAACAATGTTTTATGGACAATCAAAAGTCTATACAGCTTCAAAAAAAAGCGGTGACACCAAAGGGTGCTAACCTTTGTATATTAGAATAGATAGATGACAGGATTGTCCGTTTCAGCTTGCATACACTTCGTTGAATCCTTCTCCAGTTCAATTAAAAACACACCATCTACATTGATAATAGAAATTTCACAAAAAAAATTATTTTTCTTGTGACTTGACCGCAAAATTTGAATTCCTAACAACTCTGTGCGGAGTACACTCATGAACCACCCCAACTAATCCTTGGGGGTTCACATGTTCACATATTGCTTCCGGTAACACGGAACGTGTCGGAAAGCAATTGGCGTGAAAGGGAACTGTCCGATTTGCCAATTCAGTATCTTGTTAATCCTTTCCCTTTCTTGATGGGCTCTACTGTACCAGACAACTTTGGACCTAAAGCCTCCGGCCAAAGCAGGTCTCGATCGAACAGTAAAGCGCAAACTTCCGCCTCACCCTTTTATCATATGATTCATACCGATAAAACGGGTTTGGAAAATGACGGTCAATAACGTGTTTTGATAATTAATATTTGTTAAGGTATTTTCAGTATTAACAAATGTTTTCAGCATATTTTTGACGGATATTAATTATCAAAACACGTTCTGGACCGTCATTTTCCCAAACGGGTTTTGTCTTATTTTCTGGAACAGAAAGTCTACATACACATACAATCTGTGCACAAATTGTGCACAGATTTTGTTGTGGGGCCCACCACGGATCCCACACAAATCATCCGAACCGTTCATTAAATATAAAACATTTTTTCAAGAGTTTCCGTAAAAAAAAAGTTCAATCCGATACTTATAGATACTCGATCCAACCATATATCTCTTTATTATTCAGAAATTTGAATGAAAAGTTAAATGGTTGGATGAAGCATCTATAGGTATTGGATTGAAGTTATTTTTTACGGGAGCTCTTGAAAAAATGTTTTATATTTAATGAACGGCTCGAATTATTTGTGTGGGATCTGTGGTGAGTCCCACAACAAAATCTGTGCACAGATTACTGTGTGTGTAGCAGGGTCCTTTCCGGAAAGCTTAAGATACTTTCGCAATAGTATAAGTGGACCTGTCAAGGAAGGCCCGTATCCGTTGGTACTACTATTCGATTAGGGATGTTGGGTCACACTGCAGTGAAGCCACCATCCCACGGTACAGTATTTCCAAATTAGGCCCCTTCAAAAAGCCAACCATCATTGTGGGAATCTTTTCGGGTACTAGTACATATTTTAGCGCAAAAAGAATAAAATACTGTGCCCCACTTGAAAATAAAATTTCAAATAGTAAATAGAAACCTGTGGAATTATAGGGTCTTCTGTATCATCAGAGACGGTCTTTGAAATATCATACGATACATTACAATTTGTCTTCAAAATAGCGGGTCCAATGTGAATTCAAGTGAGTTTGGTTGCGATGTAATGACACCGAACTTTGATTTACCTTCTATATTTTTTTCAGAAAAATAGCGAGTCACACACGCATTCGACATTGTAAGTTCTATTGGAATGTATCTAGGGTGTAACCGCGTAAAAGATGTAGCTAGGACTTCGATTTTTCTTCATGTAGCTCAATCTCCAGTTTTTTTTAGAATCACGAGAGATTTAGGCCTTGTTCGTTTTAGGATTTGAATTTTGGACTCTATCTGTGCGCACGGTTCCCAAGAAATTTTTTTCTCTTTATCTCTCTCCACTCATTACCCTAAAATCTAAATCCAAAATCTCAAAACGAACGCAGATTTTCTCTGCCAAGTATGTTACGATGATTACCGCACCAACTCATCTAAAAACTTAATATTCGTACTTTTCGGCCCAACCTTACAAGTTGGAGTACAAGTATTCTTTCGAACGGAGATATACGTAACCAAACTGGATTTTAAATCCCTGCCCCACTTACATCCTTACCTTAGTCTTGGAGAGAGCCCATTTTGAAGCCCATTTCACCAAGCCTGTGTCGTCCAGCTACGGCTGGCTTCTGTTCTGGCTTTTTAGTGAATGTTTAGACCCTATTCCAGAACACCTTCTCAAAAAATACTTTTTGCGTTCTGATTTAATTGTTTCTAGTTTTATTCTAACTGACTAAAAAATGGGTTATATATTTGAATCCGTAATGAATTTCATATCGAATATGAATCTTATTTGATAGATCTCGATTAGTTTTATAATATAATGTTTTCAAAATTACGTAAAACATTATAAATTAGAAGATATAATCGATTGAAAAATGACACGAATTCCAAAAAAGGGCTATTAAATCCAGATAGGAGAGTAAGTACTTATTTCACATTTTCAAACTCAAAAATAATGCAAATCACAAATAATTTTTTGATTTTTTTTGCACCGTATATAAGATCTCATCGAGATCTTTCAAACATGATCCATATTTCCTATTTTTAGATTTCAGTAAGTCTATTATTTTTGAGTTTGAAATTGTCTTCTTAAAAAATAAGAATTTATTTAGTGTTCTAGAACGGGGCAGACAAGAGTTGTTTTAAGGAATTGAATCCCTTTCACATAGAAGGTGATGGTTCGATTCTTGTCGGGAGTGCAAGTGCTTGGTGTGGTGGTTTATGTCATTTGAGCTTGTCCTACTCTTATGGCGCTTAGCGGTACCCCTTCTCCATCGCCTTAAGAGTAGGGCCGATAGACCAAATATTTATCGAGTGAAAAAAAAAAAAGTGTTTGCCATCAACTAAGGGAACTCGATTTGGCAATCTGTATTTATCAGGACACTATTTTTTTTTAGTGCTTGTTTGGTGAAGTGACCAAAACTTATTTTTTTAATCGAGTGTCGACGGAGGTGACTCGGAACAAACTAACACCACTAATACCGAAACCATAAAATTAGTGATTGGACAAATTACTAATGAAAAGTACTCAAATTTAAAATGGTATCTGGGCATTAAAACAATAAAAATATGGGCCTAAAAATATTCCCTCTTCCCATTTTGTTAACTCATCAATCATCATTCTATTTTGGCCGTCCTAAACTATTTGCTTTTATTTCCAAAAACAGCAAACAAAACAAAGCAACCTTCAAATTTTACCTCATAAGTAAAAGTTTTGGTTAGATTTTAAAGTGGAGAGATGAGGTTGCATCTGTGAAACTTTTATTGGAGAAAAGACAAGGAATGAAATGATTTCAATAAGTGGAAAGTGCCAACAAATGGCACAATATCAGAGATTCAGAACTGTGAAAATTGAGAGACTTGAAGAAAGGTTTTGCCATGATCATCAAAGTATTGAAAATTTCCAGCTGGAAGGCCAAAGCCAAAGCATGTACGTAAGAGAAGAAAGTGAGATTCAGTGCTCTTGAGGCATGGTTGCATGATGCCCTAACAATTTTTCCTGCCACTCCAGGGACGGATCCAAAGGGGCATGCAGGGTTACGTGTCTTCGCTCGAACATGTGCTCCCACTTAAAATTAAAATATTTTTATATGTATTTTATATAAATTAGCATAATTATGAAAATGTCCTAATATATAAACATACATACTTGCATATATTTTGAAAATACACATGTAAAATTAGTTTTATGTCTGATCAAATTTTATCATACAGTGCATTTATATTTGCTGTTTTACGAACTGTTTGTCTATTTTGAACTATTTTTTTCTTAATTCTCTTTATTTTTAACCATCTGAAAGAAATATTTTAAAATAAAGTCATTAACAAAACTAGTTCAATCATTCTAAAACTTATCGATGTTCATTTAAAACATATTTTAAAAATTTTGTCTGAGATTTTGTGCTCATTTTTACCTAATTTAAGTTAAAGTACGTGTTGTAAACATTTTTATGCATGCTTTAATTTTATACGATCTTACTTTAGTACTTAACTTTAAAAAAATGAATTCTCGTTATTATGATTAGTAGGTGTTCCCACTAGACTATATTTCTGGATCCGTCTCTGCCTGTCACACATTTTTATGAGACCTGGTAATAGGTGTTTGAACTCCACGAGAATGTAAGGTAGAAAAGGGTGTTCGGTACGTGCTAGGTGACGGTGCCCCACATGCACCAGCGAGTAATTATTAGTCGAGCCTGAGAGGTTAATTTCCACAGCCGGCACCAGCGAATAATTATAAGTCCAGCCTGAGAAGTCGAGCCTGAGAGGTTAATTTACACATGGCTGTCGTATCTCATCTCAAAAGGATATTGTCGGGTGGCCGTGGGCCATTCAGTATCACCGTCCGAGGGACCACCGCAGCACCGCCACCCCATTCGATCGAGCTTCCACATGTGTTACATGAGCTGTTAGACATAGGGCGTCGTACAAACCCCACGGGTATGAAGACGACTTGAAATAAGAATGCAGAAATGGTCATCAGCTAAAGTTACTTTTGGCATCAATATAAATGGAGGAGAAGAATATACTGGAAGAAGGGACCCCGAGTATGATTGATACTCCATAATATAGATACTTATTTCTAGGATTAGTAGTAGAGGACGGAACTAGGGTTTCGTAAATGCAGAGGCAAACTATGAATAATAAAATTTTGAAATCTTAAAGTTCGGAGATCTAATAGTTTATTTGGTTTAGGTTTTGAGGGTGGTTTTTTAGGTAGTATAGATAGAAAGAGAATGAGATTAATAAATAAAGAAAAAACTTATAGGAGACCTTGTATAGAGAGAAAAGTTGGTTTTTAGGATCCAAAACGAACACATTTTTAAAGTATTTAAAATATCTAAATAACACCCAATATAAAATACAATATCTAAATATTCTTAACAAACAAAAAATAATTAATATTAAAATTTGTAAAAACAAAAAAAATCCAAATCAACGCAGGAGCCGTGGTTCCATGCATAAGCCCACACCTAGATCTGTCTCTGATTTCTAGGGTTATGTATCTTTCTTGTTTAAAAAAATTACTATGGGTACACCATAATCCAGATGCACACCATATTGTATGGGACTCACCTCTAGGCTCCCTACAAATGATCGGAGAAGTTAACTTTGTTTAAGACATATTTTTAGTAGTTCCAATAAAATATTATTTCATTCGGATATCGGTAAAAATTTGATTGATTTTTATCCCTGAATTCGCAATTTTTAATGAATTGATTAAGTTACTACGTTTTTACTGATATTTTGAATGAAATAATTTTTGCAAGGACGCTTTAACAAAGTAGTGTGAGTGGATGCCACGCGATATTGGTGTGGTGTACCCATAGTTGGGCTCCGAGAAGAAGATACTGGAAGAAGGGACCCAAATATATATATTTGCTCATTGAATGCTATTGAGCTACTGATTTTGATGTGACGTGTCTTGTGATTATTTTCTCAGAGTTCTTCAGAAGTGGTAACTCCTGCTACTGGAGTAGTATTAAATTGAAGCAGTCTCAGACTCTCAATGCTTAAGAAAATTTGCAGGTTATTGACAATACTAGTAAATTTGTGGCTGTATTTATTTGAGGGCACTTTCGATGAATAAAACTTTTATCTTGTAAACCTCGTCAAGTACATTAGTTACTCTACTGAATCATGTAAATATGATTTTGGTATACATTTATTTATAGAGTAAATTACAGTAAACCCTCCTCAACTAACCTGCATTTTCACTTAACCCCCTCCGACTACAAAATCCAACAGTGTGCACCATCTAACTATCCAAAATTGACACTTAACACCCTTTTGTTAGGTCTCTGTAGGAAAAATGCACCGATGGCCGTCTCCGGCCACCGGGGGGCCGATCCGAGCCGTCCAAAAATTTTATAAAAAAAAACCGAGTGGGCTAACGCGGGAATCAACAACATCCGACGTGCGTAGGTGCTCTATCCAAACACCCCAAGAATTTAAATGGGGTGTTTAGATCGAGCACCTACGCACGTCGGATGCCGTTGATTCCCACGTTAGCCCACTCGGTTTTTTTTTATAAAATTTTTGGACGGCTCGAATCGGCCGCCCGGTGGCCGGAGACGGCCTTTCGGTGCATTTTTCCTACGGAGACCTAACAAAAGGGTGTTAAGTGTTTATTCTGGATAGTTAGAGGGTGCGCACTGTTGGGTTTTGTAGTCAGAGGGGGTTAAGTGAAAATGCAGATTAGTTGAGGGGGGTTTACTGTAATTTACTCTTATTTATATGTGTGTGTGAGGGGTTGAGAAAATGAGTTTCGGTTAAGTATTCCAAGCTTTACTTTTTCTATTAATTTTTTGCATGATTTTGCTCCAAAAGCATATCATGCGGTCTCTGATCAACATGATGTTTGGCGTGATAAATGTTTTTGCCAATGTTTGAAAATTGAACTGTTTAAATAATCTAAATGAGCTCAGAATGGGCGCACAAACAAGCTAAACTTGATGGCTACAAGCCCTTTTGAGGCACTAGAGAGGAGCTGATTCCATATGAAATGTACTGGAAGTCCTGCCAAATGCCAATATCAAATAAAATTACTTATCCAGGAAATACAACTCACTGCATATCGATCCGAGCTGATACATCCGAGCCGTTCAAAAGTGTATTGGACTGCCCAGATTGAAACATTCTTTCTCCTTTCACCCCCACACTTTCTCTCCTATTTCTCTCCCCTCTTTCTCTCTACACATCCGAGCTGTCTGAAACCGAAATGAACGGTCCGGATGCACCGAACGGACACCACGTGGTACTCGCTCGGCACTGAAAAATTTCTCACCTCTTAGGCCGCATTTTTCAGTGCCCACCCGGCTGACGTGGTGTCCGAGCGGGCACATCCGAGCCGTCCAAAAGTGTATTAGACGGCCCAGATTGAAACATTCTCTCTCCTTTCACCCCAACACTTTCTGTAACGACCCGGATTTTCGACCCAATTTTTTTTAATATAAATTTATATTGTTAAATTCTTAATTCAATAATTAATTAAATTGGATAATTAAAATATATTATTGCGTGTACAATTGATATTATATACATTATTGTATAAGATATATATTTATACTTTAGATATACTGGGAGTCAGTGATTGATATTTATCTCTTATCTTTCCTATCTAAATCCTAACTAGAATTCTATTCAAACCAAGTCTCCACTTCCCTATCAAACTCTATCACTTTCATCTTTATCCTTCAAATTACACGTGTCCACATACATTCTCACCTTATACATAAAAGCGTCCACATACATTCTCACCCTACACATACACAAATCCACATACATTAGAATAAAAGAAAACCCCACCAAATGTGGCACTTGTCCCATATCTCTCTTATCATTATCAGTATCCTTCTCCTTCACTCTCCTTTTCCATTCTACCACTTGCACACTTATCCTCTCACCTTCTCACTGCTTTATTTTCTCTCATTATACATACCCACATAAATCCAAAATTGAACACCAGTATATTATTTCACTGTCAATTCTATTGTTGAGTCTAGAGAGAGAGAGAGAGAGAGAGAGAAACGGATTTTTACATAACACCACTCCGTACATCATATTCAGGTTCCCAATCAACCACTACATCACCAAGTATCCACAAACCATCTTCCAATCATTCGAGTCAGCCCCGAGTCCTCCGCCGCCGCCGTCGTCTTTTTCATGTTACAGAAATTGTCCGCAAATTAGCATCCGCTTTTTCGGCTGGATTTAAGGTAGATTAATCTCTGTCCTATTCTCTCCTAAGTATATTTAGTCCCTATATATATAAATTTCATAATTTATAATGGAGGAAATCGTACTCACGCATCAAGATTTAAAGAAACGAAATATGCTCTGTTTTAGAAAATGAAAAAAAATGGAACTCGCTGTACTTGCACGTTTTGAGTTTTCAAAAGTGGTATTGAAACTGCAATTGCCCCCTATGTTTTCATTTGTTCCAGAGTTGATCCTAACTATGTGGTTGATTTCTTTTTAGTAGAATAAATACATGCTATAATTATTGTACTCCTGTTATCAATAGATGAGCATTATTGTTTGTGAATAAGTCAAATAACAGTCAAGCCTTATCATTAATATATATATATATATA
>BPLS01027393.1:691-14890 GCA_019656275.1 Rhododendron kiyosumense
GCTGCATCACAGAGCAATTCCTCCATATTCTCTCTCTCTCTCTCTCTAACAGATTCAGTACTGTATGTTTTTCAATAATAAGTTTGCACAAGGGCTCAATGCTTTACACATACAAGTATGCGATGATAATAAAGGGAAGGGCAAATGGAATTCTTTGCTTGGAATATGGTTAAAGAATGTATAAGAGAGAAAGAGAGAGAGAGAGAGAGAATAAATTACTTACTTTCAGTCAACTATATACTCTTTTAGAATATATATATAGAAAAGATTATTTGCTTGCAAAATGGTTTAAAGACGATGATCCAAAGAATAATAATAATATAGGTTGAAAGCAAACATGGGTCCCCAAAATCTTCTAGCAGTAATGAACCCTCTCGTTCGTCCACCCCGTTTCTTTTCTCGGCTATTCTCCTCGTCCGGCGTTTCCCTCCCCCCATCCACCTCTCAACCATTGTCTCCTCCGGTCTCTCCGTTGGACTGTTTTTCTACCATCTCTCTTAAAATCAACTGGTATTGGCGAATACTTTAATTAATTTTTTTATGACATTCGATATTGCACCTGTAAGTCTATTTTTAGAGCGGTCACAGGCAGTGGCATTGTGTAACCAAATTTATAAGGACACTTCGAGTCCAACAACCCTCCCTCAAGATGACGCTCCCGCGACTTGAATCAATGACTTTCTGGATCTGATACCAACTGTCAAACCGTTTTTCCACTATCTTTCCTAAAATCAGTTGGTGTTAGCGAATGCTTCAATCAAGTTTTTTGTGGCATTAGATATTATACCCGAAAGTCTGTTTTAAGAGTGGTCGCAAGAAGTGATATTGTGTAACCAAATCCATAACAGTGCTTTGGGCCTAACACCCTCCGCCCCCTCCTGACCTTAATAGTCCTACAGTTCCAAACTCAGCCAACATGCAGCAAACATACAGGAATAAATTGTTGAAAACCAGTCTAACGTAGTTATTTTCTTTCATGGTTGGATTCGTTTGCCGACTCCGACCTTAAAATCGATTCCGTTCAACAACCAAAACTAAGCGCCGACATAACACGGCTGTTGGTGGACAAAATGGAATTGCTTAGAATCAGAGAGCCGTGGCTTAAGGCTTTGATCATTAACTTGCATAGAATCAGAATTTGGGTCAAGGATTTCATTGCGTCAAGTTTCAATTAGAAGAGGGTTTCTTCTTGGCCAAATGGTTTTTACACAATCATTATACGATGGTTCCGGCCGTGGGTTCCAAATTATCATAGGATCTACACGTCTCTTGTATCTCCATTCATGACACGCATAACATAAATATACGACACGCATAACATAGATTTGCAACATAACCTCAAAGTACGAATAGGTATACATACAACATATACACGCAAATAGAAACGTGCATTTCCTATAGCACTTCCCCAGAACGAAGTTTCATATAAAGCTATGTCCTGACTTTGATCAGAACCTCCGCAAGTAGGCAGTGGGATTGGACGTACGGTGTTCTTGCCAACTGCATTTGGAAGAAGTCTTATGCCCTGTTCCACTTAAATTTTAGTACTTTTTAGAAGTTGTCCTTAGTAAAAAAAAAATCGCGTTCGTTGGTTGTGCGCCAAATTTTTATGAATTATTGATTCGTCTTGACGAGAATAATCCGAAAAGTAAAAAAAATTTACTTTTACCCAAATATTTTTGAAAAGAGAGTAAACTTTTTGGACTTTTTTTTTCTTCTGAAAAGTGATTATTTTCTAAAATATTTAGGTAAAAGTAAAATTCTTTTACTTCTCCAATTCTTCTCGTCGAGATGCATCAAACATTCATAAAAATTTTGGCGCAAAACTATCGAATACGATTTCTTTTAATAAGAACAAAACTTTCAAAAACTCCTTTGAGCTATGGAATTTAGCATCAGCCTATTGGTAGCTTCCCCTATAACCATCATGAGAATACTTTTCTTGGCCTTCTTTGGTCTCACACGCTCCTGGGCAGTCACGACGCATACGAAAGAAAGTAACATGAAAAAGGCCCACACGATCACAGAAACCAAAATGGTCTTGGTTACGGCCGTCATATGCTTCGGTGAGATCACAGTGATGGAATACGTATAAGCGAACGCCGTGGTCATGATCGTCAAGAACGAGATCACCGGTTCAACCCACCACAAAAAATCTTTTCGCAGTGGCAAAGCAGACAGTAGGTGCGATATGATTAAATATGAAGAAAGAAGGAATCCTACCGTGTTGAAATAGATGAAGCACGAGAATGATTTTGGATATTCATAAGCGAGTATAGCTTTTCCGGCTAGGTGTGCTTCTGAATTGTCTTGCCAAACACCGCCTGGAGGGTTTACCCCCACCTGAAATGCCATTGTAGCAAACAGCGATGCTACAACCATTAATGTCTGCATTAATTTCCTCTCACTTGGAGACGGATTTGACACTGGCATCTCCAACCGGAATTTAGCCTCAGCACCATATAGGGATTTTCCGATACGAACATTCACTTGATCCATTTCCATATGTAGATGATTTAGCACAAAGAAATAAACATCCAACGCCGTCCTCCCAGCTTCATTTATTGCATTGACATTTATTTTAGTACTGTCAAGCACATGTTTGACAATCTGAAATACGTATGAACCCAGTTTCACGATTAGATTAAAACAAAGAATATATAGATAAACAAAAAAGGACAAGGTCGAACAATAAGGTAGATTTTAAACGACGTGAATGTTTTTTTAGCTTTTATTCAAAAACAATTCCATCTTAAATTTTTCTCATCAAGAGACTAACCGGAAAAATGTAAAAATTTGACGCAAAATGAATAAAAATTTAGAAACAATAATAGTGTATTAAAAAATATATTGTTCTAGTCAAAACATGATCAGCTAAATAACGTACGTATTTGCCAAACTTATTTCCGAGATTTGCTTCCAATATCCGTTAGGGAGCTTTAAGACCTTTTTTTTTTTGGTAAATAGCTAGGGAGGTTAAGCCTTGTATCTTGAATCCTTGATCATAGGCAATAGTCTCTTATCTTGATTTTTATGTTTTGTTTTTGAAAGTGTTAATCCTCCATATGTGTCGCTGGATTCTTTATGAATGTATGATTTTTTCAATGATAACAAAAAAAAATTGACAAAAGTTTAATAATCAAAAAGTCCGAATATGGACATACCTCAGCACGTCTACCAAAAACAGCTATGTGTAATATGGTATTGCCATTGACATCCTTAGAATCTGCAAATTCATCATCTCCAATCATCTTTAGCAATAGTTGCAAACTCTCAAGTTGATTGTAGTTTACACACAAGTGCAAAATAGTGTTGCCTCGATCTACAATAACTTGAGCTGCGTGGGGGCAAGTTTGAACTAATTTTTTCAATACGTCGACCTTACCTTTCATCGCAGCGATATGAAGAGGGTTATTACCATCTCGATCAGGAGCCATACACATCCCAGGGCTAAGCTCCACTAAAGCTTCCACAATCTTTAAGTCCCCATTAGCAGATGCTATGTGAAGGGCCGCACCTAGTTCCACATCTACAATTTCAGCAAGTTGTGGTTTGATATCCAGAAGTTTTAGAACAAATTCCGCTTGCCCTGCTGATATAGCCACGTGAAGCGGATTTTTCCCTTTGAAACATCCCGCCAAAACTTTATCCAGAATGTAATTATCCTTCGCAATTATTTCGCGTAGCGACTCTAGATCGCCTCTCATAGCTGCATCACAGAGCAATTCCTCCATTCTCTCTCTCTCTCTTCAAAAATAAGTTTGCACAAGACGGGCTCAATGCTTTACACATACAAGAGGTGATAATTAATTAAGGTAAGGGAAAATGGAATTCTTTGCTTGGAATATGGTTAAAGATTGTACAAGAGAGAAAGAGAGAGAATAAATTACTTACTTTCAGTCAACTATATACTATTTTAGAATATATAGAATAGATTATTTGCTTGCAATATGGTTTGAAGACGATGATCCAAAAAGAAATAAAATTTGTTGAAGGCAAAGATGGGTCCCCAAAGGCCGGGAGTAAGTACTATTCATTGTTTTTGGTACACCAATGTGTTATATATATTTATCAGCCGGTTCCGTCGACACAACATTTAATCTTTAATACCTCCAAAAAAAAAAATTGCCATCCACTTGAATTGTGTAGAAAAACATAGGAAATCAACTTGTTTACGCTTGAAAAAACTAATCACATTTTGTCCGTCCCCTGCTTCAATAATTTTTTCCTCTCTATAAGCAACTAATTGTATCAAACCCTCTACATAAGTAAATTCAACGTAATCTGTGGCAATTTTCTTGAGATAAATAGAATACTTGCTGCGACCATCGAGGTGATAACGTCCCTCTATGCTTCCAGCACTTTCCTTTCGGATCTGAAATTTTGTCTCTCTTCTGGACTTGCAAGCTCGTGGTTATGATCATCATTCAAATGAGAAATTGTCCAAACGTCTTCATCAACCGTTGTGTGGATTGGTTGATCGGTGTGGGCCGGCCACTTGATGCAATTGGGATGCTAGCTTGGGTTTGGGGTGTTTTGGGTATTGGTTCAAATAATAGGTGTAGTTTGGGTTTGGTCCATTGATGGTCTTGTTGGTGTCTTGCTAACAGGGTGTCTTTCGGTTCTTAAAAATTAAGAGCGAAGAAGTAGTTTAAGATTTCGCGAGAAGATGTTGCTCAATAAATTTATTTTTCTAATCTATTGCACTGATTTTATTTTGTATCCCAATTTTATCGTGATGAATAAAATTATCTTTGCCTGTCAAAAAAATTCTAGCTTTACATTTAAATTCTTTCACTTCATAAATACTCCCAATGTGGAGATCCCCAACTTGTGAACACAAGTATGATTTCATTATAAATGCTAAAAACCCTTCGTGAGGCGTGATACTATAGAACTTTTCCACATTAACCTCAAAAATTAGTATAATTAGTGGAAGTATTTGGAGTTTGTGCGGGCCCAGGCACCCCATAGCACTGCCTTGTGTCCGCCCCTACAGTGGAGGGTGGAGGGTTCGTCTAGTCTCTTAACTTCAGGGTTCCGAAATTAATCGAGGCGCGCACAAACTGACACAAACATCCAAAATCCAAAGCATAAAAAAATTCATTGGTGAGGTTCATCTTCAGTATAAACTTTCATTCCCACTTTGAAAGTAACTTCTTTAGTCAAATCAAGGGGTTTTGTCAAGGTTTTTTTGATCCGGAGTTTTGTCAAGTACTGGTTATAAGAAAGTAATACTCTTCTATGAGTTCACATGTTTCATTTTCGTGGATGTCAAATATTTTAAAGTTTGGGGAATTTTCCTCGTCGTCAACTTCAGGGTTTCAGAAAGCAATCGAGGTGCATGCAAATTACCAGGACATCCGGTTATAAAAAAAGGAAAATAAAAGTAACTTCTTCAATCTCATTGTTGCAATCTAAGACATCCATTAAATCTAAGTGGCCTTGTTGGTTTTGGAATCTCAATTCTTTTTATTTATCTCTTTTCAATCATCACTTTTAAAACTTCCATCAAAATTCAAACCGAACAAGTTAGTGACTATTAATGAATTGAATACTCAAAAAAATGAGGAACATTAAATAAGTAGTAGAATAAATGTAAGCATTTCACCTGTTATAGAGAAAACGATGATATCATAATAATATTATTATTAGGGTAGTCCTATGGTACACACCCCTTATTAGGGGGTGTACCGTACGCACCATGATTTTAAACCCTTGGATTTCAAAGGGAATAATCCGGACCACCCATTTTTTAAGTCAATTAATAAAATAAAAAAAGGGCTTAGCAGGTAATAGGTTGTTCTCTACTCCTTGACTTTCTCTCCCACTCCCTCATATTTAAAATATTACAAATTATATAACATAACCACAATTGTTATGACAACACAAAAAATTGGCACTTTCTTTCTACAATGTGTCGTACCAAAAGAAATCGATCAAAAGATACTAGATACAAGACCAAAATATGTCGTAGCACAATCAATAATTATTATATTCAAGCAAGATACATATCTAAAATATTACAAATTAAATATCGTATAACTTGACATCCTAATAGCCCTGATCGATCATTCCAAAAATACACTCACTAACGACATTTAGATTGTACATTCAATTTATATTTGATATGAAACATAGTCCTCTGTTGTAGTTGAATGTAAGGTAGCCATGCAATCGTGACACAATAATGACAATTAAATCCGTTGGATTTTTTATGTTTGTTGATTAAGTCACCCACGTAAATTTTTGCCTCGATCAAGTTTAGGAAGCTCCATCATCGACATGCAGATTGAATAATAGAATGATATTTTTCATTCAATTAAGTGTCTAGTTATAAGCCATCAACTTCATTTTTGGTACGAATGACCTAATTGATATTATGTAAATTGTAAAACATAGACGATTTTGATAAATAAACAAAAAAAGCCCTTACATGGGGCTCAGATGGTGCATTATTAGATTTTAATGTTGTATTGAAATTGAACGACAAGATTTGTTGAACTATGAAACTTCAATGACTAACTACGTAATTTATCCTAAAAAATAACAACATTCTTTAAAAAAAAAAAAGGAATGAAGGGTGCAAGAGTTGAACCCTAGATATTTTAGATAAATGTCCAAACTCTAACACCTTATCACTATGGTATACAATTGAGAATTTGTAATTCTAAAAGCTATTAATTATATAATACTTTCTTGTTCGTATGGGCCCTATTTCCCGATTGAAAATTTGATAAGACAGTGGCCTCAAACTCTAACACCTTATCCTTGTTCGTACAACACATTGTGCTAAGGTAACGACAATCTATGGTATTGTTATAATATTTGTGATTATTTTATTCAATATTTGGTATTTAATTTACGTATATATTTTGCTTCGGTGTAACTATTGTGGATTTTTTACGATATTTTTATTTTGTTATGGAATATATCATCACAAATAAAAATATACAATAGGTTGTGGTAAGGTAACGCCACTTTATGATTTTTTTATAACAATTGTGGTTATATTATTTAATTGTGGTATGGTATTTTATCGATTAAAACTATCGTTAACTGAACAAACTAATTGAATTTTTTTTATACGACACGTTGTGGATATGAAAACGTCAATTTATGGTGTTGTCATAACAAATTTGGTTGTATTATTGAATTTTTGGTATTTTAGACATGTCTTATTATGGAATATTTTAATCAATTTCCTTTGATACTATACATTGTGGTAAAAAAACGTTAATTTATGGTATTGTCATAACAATTCTGGTTTGTTACATAATTTGTGGTATTTACATTTGTTTTCTTTTGATACGACACGTTGTAGTAAGAAAATGACAATTCTAGGTATTGTCATAACAATTGTGGTTATTTTATGAACTTTGTGATATTTTACAAATATTTTTGACTTGGGTATAACAATTGTTGATTTTGGTACAACAATATTTGATTTTGTTACGAAATATCATACGAGTTAAAAAAAATTTGGTACGACTCATTGTGATAAGATAATGCCAATTTATGATGTTGTCATAACATTTATGGGTAGCATTATTTAATTTTTGATATTGTACGCATATATTTGGTTGGGATACAAGTATTATAGATTTTGGTACAAATAATTATGGTTACATAATAACAATATTTTTTAATTATGAATAACATGCTAATGACTTGTTCAACAGGTAAATTTTAAAATACAAGTCGTAACTAGCACTATAAATATGCATTAGAACACCAAAAATCGGCATGGTAAAAATCACAAATTGTCGTAATTTAGACATACGGTATACCATGTGTACCATAACTTTCTCCTTATTGTTATTATTATTTGGATAGGTAGAATATTTAATTCTTTATTCTAATGTTAAAAACGATTAAATCAGAACAAATTTCCCCTGTATCATTTCTCGGTTTGTACCTAGCCCTAGGCAACAATGGCCAGGAAAGCATCAAACAAAAAACGAAAGGCGATCACCGGCGGAAGATCTCCGTCGGGAATCTCAACAGCGGCGGAACTAATTGCCGGAAACGTCGATCTCCTCACAGAAATCTTCCTACGTTTTCCGGCGAAATCCTTAATCCGATTCAAGTCCGTGTCCAAGCACTGGCTCTCTCTCATCTCCCACCCCCAATTCTCCACCAACCACTCCTCCCGAAACCCTAGCCCTTCAATCTCAGGCTTATACTTCTACTCCGACGGCCGACTCGACTCCGTCTCGCTTTCCGGCCACCAGAATCTCCCGTCTCTCTCCTTCCTCGATGGTGTCGAAGGTAAGGACTCTAAACCCAGGATTCTAAACTCCTGCAATGGCTTACTGTTGTGCGATATCGGTTCTCCACGCGAACCAATGTACATTGTCTGTAATCTGACCACACAGAAATACAAAGTACTTCCTAAACCTAGTGGCCTTTCGTCTCGATCAGCTATGCGTCGTGGTGCCTACTTGGCTTTTGATCCTTTGAAATCGCCTCACTACAAAGTCGTCGTGGGTAGTCATTACCCTCGTAGTAAGCGCGAGCCTTGGTACTTTGAAATCGATAAGTACAATTCCGAGAGTGGGAATTGGAAAACGATGATTCCACCAGATACATGTTGTGGTTGTGGTGTCTTCTGGAGTGGAGCAATTTATTGGTTATTAAGTTATAAGAATGTTCTCATGAGATTCAAAGTTGATGCCGAGGAGATGACAGCATTGCCACTCCGTCGTAGAAGTCTTTCCAAAGAAAGTATGAAGTATTTTGGAGCATGTTGTGACGGTTTGATTATCATTCAGACTCGTTCATCCTCTACTTTGCAACTTTTTACCCTAGAGTTGAAAAGTGACACTTGCTGGTGGATTTTGAAGTACTGCATGAATCTTGAAACCATAGGATCTGCATTTCCTGAGATAGAATATATCTTTAAGTTTAATGTACTTTGTGTTGTGAAGGGCGAGAAGACAGAAGACTACGCACTGGTATTAGCCATTCCCGGAAACGTTATTACCTATAATATGGAGAGGAATACACTGGGTGTGTTGCATGATCTGGTCCTAGGTGAACAAATAAATGAAGGTGTGAATGGTTATGCTTATCCCTCTGTTGAAACTCTATGTCTTGTTTGAACAACACCCTACATGCGGGAGCAGATGTGCTTTTTGTGGAACTTTTCAACTAGTAGTGAGCTTCCTAGTGTTGAAAGGTTTGATATTTTGCAGATTGTAATTGATTTCCACTCAGCTGTTATTTCGTAACTAACTGCAACTGGTTAACAAGTAGAATTACTTTATCATCTTACCATACAGATGTTGCCACACCAATGATAAATTTGAAATCATCTTATTTTCTTATTATATGATAGCTCACGGTCTGAAGCTCACTTGTATAACTTTTTCTCTTACTTAATAACTTTTTCTTCTTGCTTTGATGAATACAGGTTCTAATTTTCTCTTTGTTGTATTTGTTATTATGTTGTTGGTCTCACATGCTAGTATCATCTTTCCATGTTGACATTCTCTTTTATGTTGTTAGACACACCAAGAGTGATAGTTCACTTCCTGTGCATTCTGTATGAGGGCCTCCTTACGATATATCACTTTGGGTGCTTAAGTGTGAGCCCTGATTTGGCCACTGTAACACATTTATAATTCAGTGTTGTGATCCCAAGAATCGTAACTCTACTGTCAGTAGAGTGTCTGATGTCCTTATTTACTGTAGTTTGTGCCAAGGCAATTCCGGAAGATGATTTCGAAGGGCAATCTGTGCTGTGTGGACTTTGTAGATCTATTCCCTGGAGTGCGTATTCTTTCTAGGTTGAGCTGGGATTTTAGAGGGAGTATCTCGTTAATTACTCTTGTTCTGGCCCTTGGTGAAATTTCAAAATGCATTCCCTAAGTTTCATGGGGTGACCTTTCCAAGAACTATTATTAGTGACGGGCCTAAATTATTAGTCTGAAGTTCATTGACTACAATCCGATTCTGACTCTTGAATAAGCCAGGAAGGAAAACATCTTGACGAAAGAGTGGAATATGATCAGCCACAAAATTGTGCTGCCTATTGCTTGTATCGATTTTAACTTGGCTCATTCCTTCTTGCATAGAGCCTCGGAGCCTAACAAGCACGGTGATAGACAATGTCACAAACCCAGCACGATACAGACACGGGGACACGTTTATGGACACGTAGGGGACAAGTTCATTAATACACCAATAGGATTAATATTGATAGAAAAATATTGCTACCATTCTAGCAAAATTAGGGGGGAAAAAAAGATACATTTACATCAGGAAGATATATATAGGAACGCTAGTCGCTCAATAAATATTAAGAAACTAAGCATCCATGGCGATTTTGAACCTTTTACATCTTGAAATTGCTTTTCTTTCTTCTTTTTTTAGTGGGGGAGGTGTTCTTCAACCACTTCGCTTCAATCGATAAGGACGTGCTTCCCTTGTAGTGAAAGAAGTGACAGCATTTGATGCGTGTAGGGTGCTCGATTCAAATACCTCATTTTTGCATATATATGTATGTGCGCGCGAATCAATGGCATCCGACCGTGTAGGGTGCTCAATCCAAGCACCCCAGTTTGTCGGATAGATCTCCGGTGCTCTATCTGACAAAGGCTACATAGCCATGTCCATAATTTTAGAAGGCACTCTCTCTTCTCTACTCCCTTTCAAAAATACCCTCAACACCACCGCATTCACCATCTTCTGCCCCCCTGATAAGGCTTTCTTCACTCCCAAGTACCCACAGCCCGCATTGACTCTCATTCAATACCACATAGTTCCTTCCAATCTTGATAGAGAATCACTTGAATCATCCCTTCGGTACGAGTCCAAGATCGATACTCTGCTTCCTGGACACCCTGTTGTGGTTACCACACCCCACAGTGGGCATGCTTCGATTAATGGAATAAAGGTTACGGAGTGGGCTATGTGCAACGATGGACGTGTGATCGTTCATAGGGTAGAGGATTTCTTTGATCACGCGTTTCAGACCCTTCTGTATCCGTGGTACGACAACAACAACAACAGCATCAAGAATGGCATCAACAAAAGTGGTGTCGACGTGGCAGTTTCGTCGAGTTCGGGGTCTACTACTTCTTGGAGAAAGACACGACGGTGGACAAGTTGTTCATTATGCTGGCTGTTGTTTCCCTTGCTGGATCGGTTCTTTCTCTGGTGTTCTTTTACTGGGCTAATCGTCGACACAGTGAATACAGTTTCATTAGTACTGAGGTTTAGTAGGGATATATAGACTATA
Organism: Rhododendron kiyosumense; assembly: GCA_019656275.1. Classification (NCBI taxonomy): domain Eukaryota; kingdom Viridiplantae; phylum Streptophyta; class Magnoliopsida; order Ericales; family Ericaceae; genus Rhododendron; species Rhododendron kiyosumense. The sequence continues at coordinate 11,937 of BPLS01027393.1, forward strand.
GTACAGCTTCATGGGCTTGTGGCTAATTATCATGTAAATATTCAGAATTACTAGGGTTTGTGTGTGAGATGGTTCACTTTTTGGGATTCTGTTCTGAAATTCAGACGGGAATTGTTGAATGCACTTTCAATGCTATTCAAAGTTCTTATGTTTTTTGTGAAGTTACCTTTGGAGGTTGTTCTTTAGCTTAGCACTTTCCTTGACTTGACTTGACTTGTCGCATTTGTCGTCCTTGAGTGTGCTTGTAACGACCCGCATTTTTGCCCTATTTTTTTTTTGAATAAAGAAATTATTTTTAATCAAATAGTCTATAATAACCGATTAACTATTTTAAAGTGCGATTAGATTAAACAAAAACCTAGATTATTTTTTTCGTGACTAAAATTAGTTTAGCAAAATTTTAATTCAACTTATAACTGTAACGACCCGTACTTTTTATAATTAATAATATCATTTAAAAAGTATTAGTTGTAATAATTATCTTAATTATAATCTATCTAGTAGATATATACCAATAAATTAATTTAGTTTTAATTATCCTACTTTTAATTATTTAAATTGCATGCATGTAAATCCTATCATTCCTCCCTCTCCTACTCAGTCTCTAACTCCTCTCGGAGCACGAAAACCGTCCATAATTCGTCCATTCCGAAACCCGATAGAATACAACCTCTTAAAAATCCAATTTCAATCGAAACTCTCCAAATTCACCTATAAATACCCCACCCCATTGACCCACGAAAATACCACGTTATTTCCCACACTCCTCCGACCAGAAAAGAGGAGAAAAATAGAAGGAAACCAAGCTCCAATCAATGGAGTTCTAGAGAGAGAAAGAAAGAGAGAGAAAAGCGGGTTTTATAGCTACGATCAACCGGAACCCGAATTGATCATTCTAATACCTTTCTACAACCCCAAGCATCCCCAAACATCATCCAATTCGGACCCAAGGTCTCCCAATCGAAGAAACCGAAGTCTCCGTCCAAAAAATTCAAGTTTCGATCAAAAATCAATTCGATCCGATTTGAGGTATTATAATCTCTCCCAAACACTTCTCTAAGTATATTAAGTGTTTATATGCGTAACCCAATAGCCCAAATGGACCCATGCATCGAAAACCGTGGAAAAAATAATGTTTCTGCCGGATTCACCATTGTGATATTATTTTTGATCCCGACACTCAAATTGTAATTATTTACGAAGAAGACGATCCTTTTGATATTTATTTTACAATCTTTTTGATATTAATATTATAAAAAACTATTGACTTGATATTATTTTCTTACCGTATAATATCATCTTAGTATAAAACGTTTTACTTATATCAGTTCAATTTATCTAGTAATTTTAAATGTTTCGAAAGTGTTTTACGACATCCCGAACACTATTTTCGACCCTCGAACTATTTTTTCTAGACTTTTCACATCTTAAAGATCATAACTTGTTAATTTTATATTTTTTTTTAATTTAATTATCTATTTATTAAATTATTTATTAGTTATCGTTCAACGTTTACAAACGAAAATTAATTACAATCTTCTAACCAACGTTTTAACACTCAACTAATTTTTCTTAGACTTCTTGAATCTCAATCACAGTAACTTGTTAAATTAAATATTTTTTTTATTTAATTCACTATTTATTATTATTTTTAAAGTAATTCCAATCAAAATTACTTTACGATCTTATAAACTTTATTGTTAATGCCCGAATAATTTTATTTAGACTCCTTACTGTCCAAAGATGAAATTATGATAGTCTCAACATTTATTTTTATAATCAATTATTTATTGTCTATTTACTTTACTTTTGGTCACTTTAATTAACGTTTTCATGTAAATTAATTCTTCGACCCTCCGAACCCAATTTTTGACACCCAACTGATTATATAGGACCTTTAGGACTCTTATTCAGTCATTATTAATTATTCTAATATTTTTATCTAATTAATGTATTTAATTAGCTTTTAATTAATCTAATTATTTAGAAATAATTAATAAGAGCCTAGAAAATATTTTATTAAAATATTTATAAAAATTCTACTTCATTATTGACATTGTGGACATACGATAATAAGGGCAACGGCCCATTCATAAAAGGTTGTGTGATTGCATTGCTGATTATTTGTTTTAATTATTATTTGGTTTAATTGTATATTGCATCGATATCTGATTTGATTGCTAGATTGGACCCTAGAGACATGGGGTGGTATGCGAATAGAATTCATTTAGACGATGCTAGATAATGGATGAATTGGAAAGTTTTATTTTTTGAATGCCTGCAGGCGAGAATTTGAGATGTGATGAGATTTGTGATGAGATTGAAACTGGCGAGAGTCCAGTGATGAATTGATAGACTGGCGAGAGTCCAGTGACGAATTGAAACTGGCGAGAGTCCAGTGATGATTGTGATGATTGTGGAAGCGGTATATAAGATAAGCGAACCCTAGTCATGATTCAGGCATGATAAGCTTACCCCTTGTTGTAGTTATTGGGGTGCACACTCGGTATATAACTTAGGTGTACCTGCGACAGCAAAGGGAAGTGACCTCATGGGACCGAGCATGGCTAGCGGTTGGGGAGGAAAGATCCCGCGAAGGAGATCTTAGATTACACGTTAAGTTAATGGATAGTAATGAATTGATTTATGTGAATAACCTCTGTTTTACTTTCTCATATCATTTTATTCCTATTATCCTGCTGCCTGCTAGCTGTAAAGTAAGAGGGGTGGTTGGGTTGGATTATTCTACTGGGTGATTTTATCACTCACGGATACGTCTGTATCCTGGCAAATCGTTTGCTTCGGCGATCAATTTGCCAGCGAGTGCAGGATTCAATGCTGGAGCAGTTTTAAGACAGGAGGAACGCCAAGAGCGAAGATCGAGTTTACTTGGAATCTGTATCAAGTCTAGAGTCGGCTCTGAGGTTAATGTATTTTGAATATGTAAATCTATC